>PVKH010000629.1:0-21193 GCA_004027955.1 Chaetophractus vellerosus
TCACTCTCCTGTTACGTCATCATCTTGCTGCATGGCTCGGCGGGGCCTGATGGCGCACCTGCACACGGGGCCTGGGGGGCTCATCCACTTGCGGGGCCTGACAGTACACCCGTGTACAGGGCCTGGTGGCCCATGCGCCTTCTATATTTTTCTTTATTTTTACCGGGAGGTCCCAGGGATCGAACCCAGGTCCCTTCATATGGGAGATGGATGTCCAACCATTTGAGCCACATCTGCCCCCTAAAATTTATTTTTACTACAGAAGCTGTGAACTTACTAAGCAATCATGCACATGTGCAGAATTCCTATACAATACCCCTCCATCAACACATCATGCCGTGGTGGAACCTTTCTTACAGATTATGAGATAATACCATCATGCTATTGCCACCAACCATGGTCCATAGTGTACATTTGGCACACTTTTTCCATACTCCCTCATTATCAACACAGTACATCTTGGGCATAGATGCATGAATATTACAGTATTGCTGTTAACCACAGTCCATAGGTCACTCCAGTTGTATTTTTCCCATGCTTCTCCACATTCCCACCACCCTGCAATAGTGATGTACCTCTGCTCTAGTTCACAAAGGACACTCTTGCATCTGTACCATCAACCACAATTCTCATTCACTTCTGAGTTTACTGTATTATTCAGTCCCTAGATTATTCTCTAGCTTTCTTTCAATTGACATTTACATCCCTAGACTACTCTTCCCAGCCACATTCCCATTTATAAACCAGCTGTTACTATAATGTGTTACCATCAACTCTATACATTTCCACACTTTTACAGTAAAGTTAATTAAAATTTCCAAGGATATTAAGCATCAGTGGTCCATCTCAGTCCTCCTCTTATGTCCTTTAAGAATCCATCACCTACCACCAGGTCTTGAAGATGTTTTCCTACATTTTCTTCTAGAAGCTTTATAGTTCTTGCTTTTAAATTTAGGTTTTTGATCCATTTTGAGTAAAATTTTATATAAGGTGTGAGATAGGGGTCCTCTTTCTTTCTTTTTGCTATAGATATCCAGTTCTTCCAGCACCATTTGTTGAGTAGACTGTTCTGCCTGAGCTGGGTGGTTTTGACAGGCTTGTCAAAAATCACTTGACCAGAGATGTGAGGGTCTGTTTCTGAACCACCAGTTTGGTTCCATTGGTCTTTGTGTCTGCCTTTATGCCAGTACCATACTGTTTTTACCATTGTAGCTAGGTGATATGATTTAAAGTCTGGAAGTGAGAGTCCTCCAACTTTGCTTTTCCTTTTTAAGATTTTTTTGGCTATTTGGGACCCCTTACCCTTCCAAATAAATTTGATAAATGTGCTTTCCATTTATTTTTAAAATGCTTGAATTTTTATTGGGATTGCATTGAATCTGTTTATTAATTTAGGTAGAATTGACATCTTAATGATATTTAGTCTTCCAATCCACGAGCATAGAATCTTCTTCCAATTATTTAGGTCTTTTCTGATTTCTTTTAACAATGCATTGTAGTTCTCTGAATACAAGTGCTTAACATCCTTGGTTATGTTTATTCCTAAATATTTTATTCTTTTAGTCGCTATTATAAATGGAATTTTTTTTTACTGACTTCCTCCTCAGATTTTGCATTACTTGTGTCTTTTAAAGGCTAATTCATCTTATATAAATATAGCTACTCCAGGTTTTTTTTTTGTTTGTTTTTTTGGGGGGAGGGGTTACTGTATGTGTGGAATATTTTTTTCCAGCCTTTCACTTTCAGTCTATTGGTATCCTTAGGTCTAAGGTGAATCTCTTGCAGACAGCATATAGATGGGTCCTATTTTCTTATCCATTCTGCCAGTTTGTGTCTTTTGATTGGGGAGTTCAATCCATTAACATTCAATGTTATTGCTGTAAAGTCCATTCTTATTTCACCCTTTTTAACCTTCAGTTTTATCTGTCATATTTTATTTTCACCACTCTTTTGACACGTTATTTACTTTTACTGATATAATCTTCATTTCTAGACTCTCTTCTAAGCCTCTCTCTTTCCCGTCTTTTCTTTTCAGACTGTAGCACACCCTTTAGTATTTCTTGCAAGCCCAGTCTCTGTTATAAACTCTCCAAGTTTCTGTTTATCTGTGAATATTCTAAACTCACCCTTATTTTTGAAAGACAGTCTTGCCGGATATAAGATTCATGGCTGGAAGTTTTTCTCTTGAATTATCTTCAATATATCATACTACTGTTTTCTTGCCTCCATGGTTTCTGATGAGAAATCAGCACTTAATCTTATTGAGTATCCCTTATATGTTATGCATTGCTTTTCTCTTGCTGCTCTCAGAATTCTCTCTTTGTCTTTGGCACTTGACATTCTGATTAGTATGTGTCTTAGAGTTGGTCTATTCAGATTTATTCGGATGGGAGTACGTTGTGCTTCTTAGACATGGATATCTATGTCCTTCAATAGGGTTGGGAAATTTTCTGCCATTATTTCTTCAGATATTCCTTCTGCCCCTTTTCCCTTCTCTTTTCCTTCTGGGATGCCCCCATAACACATATGTTTGCATGTCTTTTGCTGTCGTTTAGTTCCCTGAGACATTGTTCAATTTTTTCAATCTATTCTTCATCCGTTCTCTTGTATGTTTGCTTTCAGAGGCCATTTCTTCAAGCTCACCAATCCTTTCTTCTGCCTCCTCAAATCTGCTCTTATATGATTCCATTGTATTTTTAATTTCATTTATTGTACCTTTCATTCCTGTAATATCTGCTATTTTTCAGCGTATGCTTTCAAATTCTTCTTTGTGCTCATCCAATGTCTTCTTAATATCCTTAGTCTCTTTAGCCATCTCAATGAATTTGTTAAGGAGATTTGTTTGAACATCTATGATTAGTTGTCTCAACTCCTTTGTCATCTGGAGGCTTATCTTGCTCCTTTAACTGGGCCATATCTTCCTATTTCTTAGTATGGATTGTAATTTTTTGTTGGTGTCTTGGCATCTGGCTTACTAGATGTATTTATTTTGGGTGCAGTTTCTCTCTTTAGGGCTTGCTTGCCCTTTCTCCCTTGCTGGTTGTGTAGTAGGAGCCGAGGATGTAGTTAGTGCTGTAAGCTGTGGAGGCTCAAGCTACCCACCTTGCCCCAGGGACCACCTTTCTCTTTTGCCAGGGGTAGGGACAGAGCCACAGCTGTGTGTAATAAGCCAAGTCGTGCAGGACAAGATTGTTGTAGTTGCCCTGGAGAGACTGATGCAGCTTCAGTCCCCTTACTCCCCTATCTGGGATGGGGATGGAGCTGCAGGTGTGGGCAGAAATTTATGCCATGTAGGTCCAAAATGACCGCAGTTGCCCTGGTAGACTTCCAACTCTTCAGTTTGTGCCAGCCGAATGTACCTGCAGCTACCTGGAGAGGCCGGTGCAGGTCCCACCAGCTTCCTCCCTGCCAGAGGTGGGGTTGAAGCCTAGGCTAGGGCTGCAGTCCAGTCTGGGTGAAAAGAAGCCGGTCCCTACCATCACTGTGATTTTCAATCAGCCCGGCTTCCCCTCATGCCAGGGGCAGAGTAAAAATGGTGGCCATTGGCCTCTTTCTGACTTGGACGTGTTCAAACTTTAGCTTTTCTTAGGAATATACTTTAGCCAGCCAAATTTACTAATCAGTAGCTGAAGTCAGTGGCCAGCCTTCTCTTCCTCTCCTGTTTTGGGGAAATGGAGCTTCCAACTCCAGCTAAGGAATAACTCCTGAGGCGGCTTGTGTTTGGTGTGGCCTGTATTTTTCCAGAGAGGCTGGCACAGATCTCCCCAGCTTCCTCCCTGCTGGAGGTGGGGCTGGGGCTTAGGCTAGAGCTGCAGCCTTATCTGGATGGAAAGAAGCCAGCCCCTAGCATCAACTGTGATTTCCAGTCCTCCCCACTCCCCCTCATGATGGGGGCAGAGTTAAGATGGTGGCTACTAGCCTCCTTCTGACTTGGACAGGTTCAAACTTTAGCTGTTCTTAGGATTATACTGCCGAATTTACTAATCAGTAGCTGAAGTTGGTGCACAGCTGTCTCTTCCTCCCCTGTTTTTGGGAAGTGAAGCTTCCAATTCCAGGCACGGAATAGCTCCTGAGGCGGCTTGTACTGCCAGTGGGGGATGGGCACTGGCCCCCAGGTCATGGAGTGCTCTACTCATGAATCTTCTCTGTAGATGGGCAGTCTGCTCCTTCCATTCTTTCAAGGATGTTGCAGGGTGCTCTTTTGGTCTCGACAGCTCTGGGTGATTACTGACTGCCCTGTAGCATGAGCTGATTCTAGGAGCTCCTTACTCTGCTGCCATCTTGTTAGTTGTCCTGCAATTTTTTTAATTAATATTTTTTCCAAAACTAAAGAAGAGAAAAAATTTCCTAACTTTATTTGATAATATCCCATCAGCATGGGTTGTCAGCACTTTTTCAAAGATTAAAACTAGTTCAAAAAGAATATATAACTAGTAAATCTAGGGGTATATGTCCCAATTAGAGGGTATGTCAGCTCAAATTAAAGTTTTCAAGTAAAGACATTATCATATTATAATTTAACAGAGTATTGTGATATTAGAAAATGGTTGATTTAAGCTGGGTTTCAGAGAAATTTCCATATGAAAAGTTACAAATAAATAAATAGAACAATTAATTCATAAGTCATTGAAGAAAATTTAGATTGGTTCAAAAAACTTGAGGCAGCATGAGCTAATGGAAGTGAAAACCTTTGGCATACAAGACTTTTCCTTATACAAATATAAATGCTTAAAGTGATGGGAATTATTTCTCTCTCTTGTGTCAAATCAGGCCTTTGCCACGATTTCATATAACTTATGTACCAAGAAGTAATTTCCCGACAAGGTTTGGAGTTGTAAAAATACTTAATCATGTTGTCTTTTTACTGTAATTTTAAAAGCAACAAGACTGAAGTATTACCTGATGGCTTAGGGAATGTATGGCTTTCTTCTTTGTGCTCTGTTTTCAATACATTTGTGGGAATGTGTATGATGTTTCCAATTGCTCTTCCATTGTCCCAGTATCCCTGTGTTCAGTACGCGTGTGTGAGTGTGTATATGTGTGTCTGTTTGACTTCCTTCTTCCTCTCACAGTCCTTTCTCTGATTCTCTACTTTAAATAGACATAAAACATAGCTCAGATACATCTTAGCATGTTCTATTTATGTTTATCTGCAGTTAATATGTCTTTGTTTTAGTTTTCAAAATTCACATTCAATAAATAGAATTTACTTTTGTGCATAAAGTGAAATAAATTATGGCACAAATATGAATGACAGTGAAATCTGAGACTATTTTTATTTTCTAAATCTTTAAATATATTTTGTTTTTAAAATATTGGATATAAATTCTGCATCCAGAAACAATAAAGCTATTTCCCTTTTGACACATTTTTTTCTTTAGAGATAAAGAATACCATTCAACTTTTAAAATTTGGTTTGTAGCAGTGGTTAACCAAATTTATTCAGGTTAATTATTTATGCCATAATTTATTTCAACAATTTGTAGGACACTTCATTTGTTTTCATCTTATCACCTTATTTGACGTATGTATCTTTACATACTGGGTTGATTATCTCCTACGGACAGATTCTTAGGAATAGAATTGTCCAGTCCATTCAAACTCCCGGAAAGGTTAAACCAATGTAAATTACTAACAGCAAATGTATTGATCATAAATGTTTCTTCCTTTTTGAATTGTAATGCATGTCCTCTATCCCTTTTTCTGTTGAGTGTTTTTTATTTATCTCATTGAGTTGAAAGAGCTCTTTGTATATTAAAAATGCTAATTTTCAAGTTGGAATCTTCCTTATGATCAGGAAGATTTTTGAATATACTTTCTTTTCCATTTTTACTTGTCTTCAGGGTTGTTATTATTTGTGTATTCAATTTCCCTTATCTGTTAACATTTTCTTGTTTGCCCTTTTTCTGTTTGTAAGATGACTGACTCAATTTTATCTTTCTTGCAACTGATCAGATTTTTCTGCAGTCCTTCTGTGCTTCATTAATACTATTTTAATTACTGCATTTAAATTCTGGTGGTTTTATTTCCTTAATTTCTTACCTATGCCACTTTTCTTTGCATTTGAGCCTATCTTATTTCTTAAACAAAGGCTCCTTTTTTTTCTCTCTCTCTAAATTTTGTGAAAGTGCAAAGCACTGTGCTTTAGAGCTATCTCCCTTCCTATTTTGCTAGGATAAACATTCCAAACAAGCCCTGTATCTACCTTTTGTACATCACAATTTTCTGTCCTTTTGAGGGAAGAATTTTTTTCATAGGTAGTATACATATGTATACACAGTATATATATTTTCACTTACTTTTCTTTTGTAAAGTGTGTTCTTTTCAAAAGAATTACTCTTGGTTCACTCCATGTTTATACTTGATTAGCATTCAAATCGTCCATTAAAATGTACCCTGGAGGGCCAGGCAATGTGGGTTGTAGGCTTGTCTTATTAATTTACTTAGGAAGTGGCCTAAGGAGAGTGGCAAGAGAGTGAGTGGCGTCTCAGTCAGTGACAGTCAGAAACTCATGTACTTCTTTCTTCCTTATTTTTGTAAACTACTGTACCAGAGTCCAGCTGTGGGGGTTGGGGGGAAGACACCCTTATTTTGAGGGGGAGTGTTGGGACTTGACAGCAATGCTCTTAGGACGCAAAGGCCAAACAGGGCTGCAATGCCTTGTAGCTGTGGGAAAAAGCCATGCCTGAAGGCCTCAGGAAGCCATTTTTCAGAAACAAGCCTTTACCTGTGCCTCTTCTCCCTCACCTCTCCAGTCTGGAGGAAACTGGTGGCATTTCCAGATTGCCTCCCTGTTTGGAGATGGGGAAACGTACGTTGGTGTTAGTGTCCTGGTTTGGTCCCGAATGAAGTGATTCTAGCAGATATTCCTCAGATTTTATGGGATGTGGTGGCCCCTATTTCTAGTATAAGTACTAATGATTTTTTTAAAAATCCTTGTGGTCACTGCTTTTTAGTTATTTTTCTAGGAAAGAGGACTGTTTACCAGATCTTATGGGATCATCTTTCCTTGAAGTCTCCAGCTTATATTATTGGAATCAGTCCTGGATTTTTAGTGACCTTAGAAATAGAAAAGAACACGTATCTTTAATCTTTTAAGGAGAAAAAAAGCAGTGCAAAAACATTAATACATAAAGACAACGGGCCTTCATGACCCTGGTGATGATCTTGATTAAAAAAACTAATTTATTCTACGCAGCAGTAAGAGGGTGACATTTACTGTGGTAAGATCAATAGACGGGAATGTCCTGCTCCAGGTGGCTTGGGTCTGGGATCTTTTAAAGTGGCTCCTCCATAAATAGTCATCCAAATACTGAAAAAACCAACTAGCAATAATCTAAACACTAACTTATAACAGAATCTAATGTCAAAACTATGGAGGACTAGACCCTAATTTTATGAAGGCATTATCTCCAAGTGAGGAAACCTAACCAGGCTTTGATTATGACATGCCTCAGCTTCTCTTGCAGAAAAGGAAAGGGCAGGAAAAGGTTGGCTTTTCTTACAGTCTATCCTCACACAATGAGAACCAGGTATGGCCCCAAACAGAAGCATGGAAGTAGCAGCTCCTCTCTATTGCTCTATAATTTCAAGTGTAATTTTCTAAAAGTCCAGATCAAATCACCAACATTAAGGATGAGAACTGGTTTCATATTGCAAGAGAGGACTCGAAAGATGCCATTTTACTTTTGCTCTGTCACTTATAAATGTAGGTTCCAGCATGATTTAGAAAAACTAAATTTAAAAGGAGAATTGCATCTTTAAAATTACTGAAAAATGTGAAAGTCAGTTAAGTCCATATAAAAGTCACTGTTCTGCAAAAGGCAGAATATAAAGGAAAAACCATCAAGCATTAAAGTAAACAAAGAAGAATTAAAAAAATAGAAAGCATAAAATGATATGGCAGGGGTAAGCCAACTATTAAATGAAAATGGAAAATACTTTACTGAAATTATATATATATATATTTTAAGATTTATTTATTCCACCCCACCCACACCCCCCATTGTTTTCCACTCACTGTCTTCTCTCTCTGTCCATTCGCTGTGTGTTCTTCTGTGTCTGCTTGTCTTGTTTTTAGGCAGCACTGGGAACCAACAGATCCTGGGACCTTCCAGAGGTGCTCAATCTCTTGTGCCACCTCAGCTCCCTGGTCTGCTGCATCTCTTATTGTCTCTTCTCCGTATCTCTTTTTGTTGCGTCGTCTTGCTGCACCAGCTCTTTTGCTCGGGCCAGCACTGCTGCGTGGGCCAGCACTCCGTGTGGTCCGGCTTGCCTTCACCAGAAGGCCCTGGGAATCAAACCCTGGTCCTCCTAAATGGTAGACAGGAGCGCAATCGCTTGAGGCACATCCGCTTACCTGAAATTATATACTTAAAAGCCCAATATGATCTTCCCTAAAGGAACACATAATACAAACTTATACAGAATTTTTAAATGTGAAAGAATAGACAAACTTTTGTTTATCACTTGCAAACAAAAAGAGAGTAAATGATACTGGATTAAGAAAAAAAATTTAGAAAACAAAGAGGCTCAGTTTATAATCATCAAAAGTGAATATATAACTATTATGAACTCTTTTGGAGTAACTATCTTTGTTTCAAATATACCAAAAATATGCTGAAAACAACCTAAATGTCCCAATGAAAGATTGATTAAATATATTGTAGTATAGTCACTTGGTGGCATTATATGTAGTAAATTTTCCTGTGGTGACTATAGCAGATTATATTATTGTGCCTAAGTATTCACAGCCTGTCCCTCTAGGAAGATTCTGTTTTCTTACTTCATTGACCTTTAGCTTGTCCATGTTACTTGCTTTGGCCACTAAAATGTGAGTGAAAGGCGCATATGTCACCTACAAGCAGAAGCTTTAAGAACTATCCCATGGTTCTGCATGGATCTTCTGCATCCTTTACCTGGGGGCTGCTCCTTCAGGCTGAAATGAGTGGGACGCAGAGCAGAGCTGTAGCTGACCTCTGAAGGGCATGGAACATGAGCAAGTAATAGACCTTTATTGTAAACTACTGAGATTTGGGTTTTTTTGTTACCACATAACAATTTAGCCTAAGCTGGCTGATAGAGTAAACTTGTATTTTATGAATATTAAGGAAAAAATAAAAGTTTTCATTAAATATCAGCTGATAAAAGAAACCAATTATAAACAGATCGAAATATCTTTAATTTGCAACAGTTATAAAGGCATATTTTAAGGACAGCTTAGTGTTTGAGTTTTTAACATAAGAAAATTTATAAAATGGAAAATAATCTGCTATCGGTATCTGAAGATTCACAGTGTAAATGTGTTCAGGCTCTTGTCATTTCTACCCACGCATCAACTTCATTTAGTGATCTTGTGACTCTCCCTGGAGCACTCATTAGACATATGAAGAGGAAGCTGTCTTGTATTCCCTGGCATTAGCAAAGTGCCTGGCACAGGGTGACATTATCCCTGCATCCATGCTATCCTGAAGCTGCACTTCCTGCATACATTGCAACAGTTTTCAGCGGCCTTTTTGGAATGCGCCCTTCTCGAAGATATAATTGTGGGGATTTTTTCAGAGAATCAGGAGGGTGGTGGTGTGTGTGACTACCTCTCCTTTCCTGAGGATTTTATAGCAGCAGCCGGCAGCTGAAGAAAGTACTGACAGAATGAGTGGTGGTGGTGCAGGCCCTCAGCCTATGCGTTATTAAAAATCATCTTTGAGGGGAGCGGGTATAGCTCAGTGGTTGAGCGCCTGCTTCCCATGTATGAGGTTCTGGGTTCAATCCCTGGTACCTCCTAAAAAAAATCATCTTTGATATGTGTGCTGTCTTTGACACGTACACTACACTATAAGTTTACGTAACGTGTTTAAAAAACCTCATTTTTTATTGTGACAGACTGAACTTCCACCTCGTTTCCATTCTGGCCTCACCAGACTAATAAGTGTCTCCTCTATACTCCACAGCACTCTCTTTTATCATAGCACTTCTTGAATGGTATTTATAGTAGACTTTCTTCCCAACTAGATTGTCAACTTTCATTAGTCACATTATTTGCTTTTTCTTTTTTTTTTCTTTTTTAATTTTTATGAAAAGTTTCAAGCATACACAAAAGTAGAGAGAATATATAACCAAACCCTCTTTTACACATCCTAAAAATACTTCAGAGCAAATCCCAGAGGCTGTATCATTTCAACTGCCAATACTTAAGTAAGTATTTCTAACAGATAAGGATTTTAAAAAACATAACCAAAATACCATTTTCACAAACAATAAAATTAACAAGTCCTTATTATCATCTGATACCTACTTTTCATCAGGGATCTCAATAAATCGTTTTTACAGTGACTGATTTGAAACATGATCCAATCAAGATCCACCCATGGTATTTGGTTGTAAATCTCTTAAGTTTCTTATTCTACAAGTGTCTCCTCCCTTTGCCTATCATGTCATGTTTAAAAAAACGTGTCGTGTGCCATGTAGATTCTCCCACACTTTGGATTTGGCTGATTGTGTTTTTTGTGGTGTTATTTAATATGAGCATCTGGTACTCCTTTGTCTCTGTAGCCTTATCACCAAGCCCAAGGAAGGCCCTGAAATCAGTGATTGATAATCAGGGATGTGCCCCAGATTCCTTACCTGTGGAATGTACTTAATAATATCTGATGTGCTTACCTTACAGTGTTTTTTTTAATAGGTCGTTTGAAATGTTATGTGTGGAATTGCCTCATAAAGTTATTCATTCATTCATTCACTTATTTTTTTTCACTGTTGAGTGCCTACTATAATGAGGGACTGTTCTAGGATCTTATGATTCAGTAGTGAATAAAACAAAGTCTTTACCCTCATTTTCTGTAAGCTCATGATGGTCAAGATCAGGTAATCCCCAATTTCAAATGTCTTTTCTAGATACATAAAATTTGTGTTGCCTATAAACGGCAAGCTTATTCTAGAAATCCTCCCTACCACCTTTTGCTTTAGTTTAAGTCCCTGGGTCGTAAATCTAGATTTTATTCCACTCAGTGTAAATGGAAATGTTACAGCACTTAGCAACAGGAATAGTGATCCCACTGATATGAACCCTTTTTTTGTTTAAAATAAAAAGACCAATAATTAATAGAAACAACAACAATAACCTCACAGAACAATTCTTGGAATGAGCTAAAATCTCTTACTCATATTTTCTTCATTTTTATATTATTCAACATATTTATAATTGTAATTCAACTGAAATGTTGCCTTTTCATCATTACAGGTTACCCTGTAAATCTCATTTTAAATTAAAACTAAATCCAAGGTCTTAGTGTGGTGTTAATGAGGAAAATACATTTGAATGCTGTTGGGGGGAAAAAATGTTCAAAAAAGGAAATGTTGGCCCTCAGTGTAGTTTGGATTGAATTTACTTCCAAATGGATAACAGTTTAATGAGTGGTTGTCTCATCCTCATCCCTCAGGGACACTTGAGTACATCACAAAGCCGCCATACTTTTGGCTGGATTTAACCCATCAGACACGTGACATACATGTACTAATCATCAGGATCTGTTTGTAAAACATTTTGGACCAGAAAACAAAGTTCTTCAAATCAAGGATGTGAGCACTGTTCTTACTCTCTGTTTGTTGGCACCAGAGCTTGGCTTCAGAAACCTTACTCACACTTACTAGACTGCCTTCATGAAACAAAAGGATTAGATGATTATCTATCATGTGTCAGCTTGCTGTTACCTTTTGCCAATCCTAAATAAAACTTCATCACTGGCCAACAGAAGAGCCCTATTGCTCTTTGCATTTCTATTTGCCTAAAATCTAGTTTTGTTTTATGAGAAAGCCTTCCAGTTTGGGGAATAAATGGCTTTTATTTTTCCTATGGGAACACTGAATTTGAAATCTTAAGAAAGGATTACAAATTATTTTTACTAGGCTCTAATCCCAGTTTATAACAATTTCCCTTTTAGCTATTGGGATTTTAAAAATATGTTCTATAATCAGGTGACCATCTAAATCCTTATGATCACATTCAGGGTCACATGATCCACTAACAATTTTGCAAATTTTAAAACTGTAACTATTTGTAGGCCTGTGTAAAATTTAATTTATGTGCAGATGCTACATGACCTGTACATAACTAACTCATTAGGTTTGTATCATTGACAAAATCTATCACACATTTGTATCTGATCCAATCCAAACTTCTCTGAGCTCCAGATTGACATTTTCTAAGTGTCTTCACTTGGATGCCTCAGTAATACCTCAAACTCAGGATGCCTAAAACCATACCCACGACCTTCCTCTCAGTCCTGGATTTCCTTTGACCAGCCCTCTGTCAGTGAACGGCACTACTGCCGTGGGAGTAATCGTCTACCCCACTTTGTCCTCCTCCCCATATCTAGCAGTGATGCACAGGACTAAAGTTCATGTCTCACTTTTCTTTAGCCTAAAGATTGATTTCTGTTCATCCCCAGCAGCTTTCTTTCCCAAAAAGGGAAAGGACCTGCACAAGTGTTCAGTGCTTCCTTTAAGGAATATTACCATTAAAATGGGGCTAGACCTTGGCCTTCCACCTTCTTAGAAGAGAATAAAGCTTACCTTAGTGCTCTAACTTTTTGGTCAGAGACATGCAGGTTACTGTTTAAGCTTTTGATCTTACACCATTGTGCTTAATTTTTTTTTTTTAAGCATTCTCATGTTGCATTTGTGAGTAGACAGGGCCAATTTAACAATGCTTCTCTTGGATACGGGGTTTTAACCTCAATAGGAACAATGCATACCTTTCGTAAATAAATCCAAATGCAAAATGAAGAGGTTCCTGGCTGTGTATCAGTGAAGCAATTCTAATTACCCTTTTCCCGGGACATGCCTGTCCATCAGTAGATACTTGTGAGCCTGCTTTTTTGAGTTAAGGATCTCATGTAGGTATGTGGTAGTTTTCAGGTACAAATAATGGTGAATGTGTGTATCTCTTGATCCTTCTCATGAGACTGGACCACATGATGCGCATAATGCATTAACAATATGCATTAACCCTGTGACAGACTGCCTTATGCTGGATTTAACCCATCAGACACGTGACATACATGTACTAAACTGAAAACAAATTATATACTGAACTCTTATAAGAATATATAATGTAATATATAATATAAAGTATATATTGATCTGGGGCCGACTATAGCTCAATTGGTAGGGCGCCAGTTTACTATATGGTAGGCCCTGGGTTTGGTTTCCGGGGCCTCCTTGAGCGGGCAGGCTGCCTTGAGAAGGCAAACTGCGGTGGGCAGGGCAAAGCCGCTGTGGGCAGGGCAAGCCGTCCACGAGCAGGCAAGGCCGCCACGCGGTGAGCTGACTCGGCAGTCCCCCGCAACGGGGGGGGAGACAAGCAGATACAGAAGAACGCAAAGATGAACACAGCAAGAACAAGCAGAAAGGGAGGGGATATATAATAAATAAAATAAAATAAAATTTTAGAAAGTATATATTGATCTTTAAATTTTTTTTTTTTTTTAATTACACGAAGTGTTTTTGTTTGTTTTGCTTTTAGGTATTTTGGACATCCTCAAAAATTTGCCTCGTTTTCTGGTCAAGCCTGATTAATGAAATGGAATAAAACTGAAAAATCATCTGCTTCTTTGTCTGTGAGTTTGCAGCAAGACTGGGATGCTTTTAAGTGCTTGTAACTAGACTCTAACTGCAACTATGAGTTCAGACGAGAAGGGCATATCCCCTGCTCATAAAACATCCACTCCAACCCATAGAAGTGCCTCCTCTTCAACGTCCTCCCAAAGGGACAGTAGGCAGGTAAGAGAAGAGCATAAAGTACATATTGTTGTTTTGCCTAATTATAGTACAATGGGGTTGCTACTTAATTATGATATTTTGTTGCGGCGTCTTTTATTCCACAGGAAATCTCCTTCTTATCTCTAAATCTAATGGACAATATCACCAAGACCTTACTCCTGCTTTTCGGTTGTTTGGGATCCTTTTTGAGAGTGCAGACTACAGACAGGGGACTAGGGGAAGCTCTGCAGGGTTCTCTTGTCTGTACCTGGAGGGGAAAGCCAGCAGCAGCGACCTGAATGTTCTGCTTTCGGTATATTCATTTGTGAGATGGGAGAAGGACCCAGGAACCAGCAAAGGAGTTTTTCCTGAAGTCTCTGACAGGCCTGCCAAGTGCAAAATTCTGTGTAGTGCTTGCTGGAATCTGGTAACTAACATCTAGATTCAAGAATTAGGGTACAAATAGAATTGTCATATCAGGGAATTAGGAGCAGTGAGAACCCAGACAATGTTTAGAGACAATAGGAAAAGTAAGCTGTCATTGGGTAATTATGGTAGAGTGCATCCACTGTCTCATTTAAGCCAATTCCTTAAATTGTTTTTGTATACAGAGTTACTTCATTACTACCTTGGTGGCTATTCTGCTGTCGGAATTGGGCAAAGATCGATCATATGATCACTCTTCTTTGTCAAACACATGGTTATTTTGTTCAGCACATGTCTTGAGTGTTATTATTTTCCCATGTAAAATTATCTTGTGGTAGGAACTTTGCTGTGTAACTGGAAATTCACTATAAGCAGATGTTACTTCTGCTTACATATAACAATAAGTTAGATGTTGCTAACTTTTTATGGACGCTTTACATTTGGGGACTTTCGGTAGTAAACATTCTTGAAGTCCGCACACCCCTGCCCCCTCCATTTTATGTGCTCAAAGTCTATTGCCTAGAGCATCAGTTAATTGTATAGACTTGCATGTCAAGGCAGCCAGTTCCAGATGAGAATTCATTCTTCTGGATAGTGGGAGTGTACTACTCTGGATGTTCTTTAAGGAACCCGCAGTCTAGAAACCCTCCTACCATTCCTTCCATTTCTAGCAAGAAATTCCAGGGAAATCTGTCAGAATCAGGGGTTCCTTCCATGGGTATCTTTCACAGGTCCTAAGGCAGATACTTCCATTACTGGTCTTGAGGAATTTTTGACATTGGTGTGTCCTTTGTTATAGAGTTCAAAGAAGATGCCTACATTCTCTTCATTAGCAGCAGTTTCACCGTTAACTAAGTCATTGATTGCATGCAGATGTACTATGTATTGCATTTGTGGAGTCAAAGAGAGTAAAAGTGCTATGAATGGGAAGAGTTTAATATTAAATAACTGCTGCATGCCAGATGCTTTCTAGGGTTGCAGATTCATTCTCCTCTTCACCTGCCCCTCTGTCCTTTCTTGCCACGGCTTCTCCGTGCTTCTCTTCCTCTGGACATTTAAATTGAGAGACATTTTAAGCAGTATGGCTTCCCTGGCTGCTGCGGGAAGGAAGGGATAGACCCAACTCACCCTAGAGAATTGTGGCAAATGGATCTGACTGATGACTGCTGCAGAAACATATGTCATGTGTTGTTGGTGCGCCTGTTGCACCTGAGCTCAGAGGTCAGTGTACAAAACAACAGGGAAAGTCTGAGACCCTAGTCGGCCAGAGGAGGCTCAGACGTGGAATGTGTGATTCCTAGCTGGTTGGCGAATGAAAAGTTTTCTGATAAGAATGAAATTAGCATTCTGTAAATTGATAATGAATTCTAGAAAAGTAAGAGGCAGTGTCTCAATGGTTATTTTTCTTTAAGGAGAGAGTTTTCTTTCATTCCAGCTTATCTCAGCTCCTGAAAACGCTCCAAAATACTTTCTCTGTGGGTTCCTTCCTACTTCCCGTTTTGTGCTTGTCCATCTCCCTCAAGGGAAAGAAGACTAACAAAGAACAATTTTCTTTCCCTATCTCAAGCGTTACCTAAAATACAGTATTAACTTACAGATAGCAGAAATTTTGAGCCATACTCAGTGTTTTTTTTTTTTTTAATTTTTTTCAGTGTATTTAGATGCATTTATTTTTCTGTGGTGACTGATTGTTATAATAGTGACCCTTTTATAGTGAAAGGACATAAAGTGTGATAAATGAGTCTTCACTGAATCCTATCCATTCTCCTGCTTTGATTCTGGCTTCTGTATGGATGATATCAAATGGCAGACTCCAATCCTGTCTCTCTCAAATTGATCTCAGCACATAGTTGAGAACAGTTGTACATTAATAGCCTTTTATTTCCCTGTCTTCTTGTGTTCTAGTCCCAGGTCTCTAATTAATTGATTGGGCATTTCTACTTGGATGTATCTCTGTCACTTAAAATCAGTATATATAGACCAGTTTGCTGTTGGGATACTCATTGTCTCAGGAACCCAGGTCAAAGCCGTGCATTTCTCCTTTGCTTCTCCCACATGCAATAGGTGAACAACTCCTATTGATTATTTTCCTCTTCATCATATCAGTCTCATTCATCCCTTTCTTCCTATTCCTGTCAGCTCCACAACCCAGAAGTTCATCACATCAAGAAGTTCCTGAAGAGTGCCCTTGCCTCACCATCTCCCTCATGGCTTAACATGGCAGATTCATCTGTTAACAATACAGTGAAGTACAGATTTCATTAGTTGGTATCCAGTGACCCCCACAATCTGGTCCAGTCTCTTTGTCCATTTTTCTTCCAACCTGTACAGTCTTCTCTACTCTTGGTACCTAAAAACTGCCTTATCTCCAGCTCTGCCCTTATCTTTCTGATAGACTTTCCACCACCCTCCTTTCAACTGGAGGACCGCCTTTGTTTCCAGGACTGGCTCATGTGACATTTTCATTGGCTACTCAAACCCATATTACCCTGTCTAGTCTCTAAACTTTTATAGAAGTTTTTGACAGTATTTGACATTTTTATGTTGTTTATCTTTCTATATACTTATCTCCTCACCTCTATTGGAAGCTCTTTTGAACAGATCATAAACTTTTTTAAAATCAAATTTATTGATACATATTAATAGAGCATATTATCCATCCAAAGTGTACAATCACTGGTATTTGGTATAATCACATAGTTGTGCATTCATCACTTTAGTAATTATTAGAGCATTTTCATTATTCCAATAATAATAATAATAAAAGCCAGACAAAAAAGCTCTACCCCTTAATAAATACCTCTCAATCTCTCTGTGCTTCCCCTGCCATACATAAGAGACCATGCACTCTTTTTTTTAAACTTTATTTTGTACATTTAATCATTGAAAATATAGACAATTAAAAACTAAAAAGAAACACAGTTGAATAAAAACATACATTTCTCAGTTAAATGTACTGGATACATATAAATTTTTTTTAATAATACAATATGTTACACAATATAGTTGGTTCGTGGCATATAGTATTTGTCCCATGCAGTCTTAATTCTTCAGAGACAAGCCTTGTACCTCAAATGTTTTTAATATGTCCTAGAGGATAATTTTAAAGACTTGTAACAATATTAGTTTTTATTTTCACAACAAATTTTCCATTCCAGATTTATCTTCTCCCTTCTTTCTTCCTCATAGTTAAATAAAATGAAGAACTTCTTCCAAGTACTTAGTTATAATTGGCTGTCCTTCCTGTCACTAAATTATGTAGCACATGAGGTGAAGGAGAGGGACTAGCTGGGAAATAAAGTGATTCAATGACCCTGTATTTCACTGACATTTCTTCACCAGTGAGAGGGTCAGGACTCCACTTAATATTTGACAAGTTTGAAGACTTTAGTAATTGCTCCATTTATGTTTCATTCAAGCCTGATGTTAAATGTTAAGACATCTAACAAAATTGGCTTTGTGTGTATGTGAAATCAACTATGACTCATAGCTGCAAGAAATTTGCACCCTAAAATCCCGAAAGAGGGAGTGAAGAGGTTGATTAGACATTGAGGACTTACACATAAACCAGCATTTCCCAAAGTATGTGCCAAGAAATGCTTGTCCCGTGGAGATGCTGCATGTACTGTCATGTAAGTTAGAGGAATGCTAAATACAGTATCTGTTTTGCAATACATATTGATAATTATTTTAGGAACTTTATTTAACCAAGCACTTCCAGAATTTACTAAATTGTATAACTTTTTTTTTTTCACTAAGAGTTGGTTTGTTTTACCATCCAGGTCTTCCTTGTATTAAAAAATCGGAAGATCTAGTAACACTGGGCCTAGATTGCACATGGCACCACTAAACTGGGGCTTGCTACTGGCTTTCCCTTTAGATGGGTCATTTATCCTCTATCAGCCAAGTCCCCACCACTCCCTATTGTATTTTAACATTTGCTTATGTTGCCTGCCTGGCGCCTGAGAGCATTTGAATCTGCAAACCGCAATCCTAGGTGTCAGTAGGTCAACCACAGTAATGTTTAAGTTACCAAGGGTGATGTCCACTTGAATGCTGAAAAAAACACCTCAAACTTAACATGTGCTAAGTTGAACTCTTAATTTCTCTCTGAAATCTCTCAGTAAACACCAACTCCATCCTTTCATTCAGTGAGGACAAAAAATCCAGGAGTCATTCTTGACTTCTGACTTTCTTCTCATTCCTAGTTTCCAAGTCATCAGTGGATCCTATTGGTTCTGCTTTCAGAATGTACCGGGCACCTGACCACTGTGTACTTCCTCCTCCATCCCCTCTCTGATTTAAGCCATCATTTCTTACTTGGAATATTGCCACCATTTCTAACTGGTCTCCCTATTTCTACCCTTGCCTGACATACAGGTCCTTCTTTACAGAGTGAAGTGATTCCTTCAAAACTGAAGTCAGATCATTTTACTCCTCTGCTTGAAGTTTACCACTGCCTTCCCAAATAAAATCCAAATTGCTGGCCATTGCCTACAAGGTCATTCATAATATGGTTCTGTCTCCCTCTTTGATCCCATTTCCTACCACACTCCTCTTCGTTTAACTCTCTCTGGCATGTTCCTCAGATGTACAAGCAGGCTCCACCTCAGAACCTTAACTGTGGTCGTCTCAGCCTAGCATACCTTTCCTCCAGGGGTCATCTTGGCTTGCTCACACACTTGACTCAATCTCCAAATTCATCCTTTTGGGAAAGCCTTGTCTGCCCTTCCCTGCATATCTCCATCACTCACTCTCCACTTAGCCAATTTTATTTTTCTGCAAAGCACTAATCATCACCTGACATGTTACATATTTGTTTATCTGTTTATGTCTTTATACTCTTCCTCTATTTCCTAATCCTGGAGTACAAGCTCCATGAAAACAGGGCTTCTATTTTGTTTGGTAATGTATCCCTAGCACCCAGCACCATACCTCACATATGGTATGGCCCAGGACTTGTTTGAATATAGATGAATGAAGAGATGGGATGGAGAGGAAGATTGTGAACTGGGTTAGCTGTGGTGGGGTAATGAGGTCACTAGATAATAACAAGGATAGACAGTGGTATAGTTCAGAGTTCCAAGTCTCACAAAAAGAATGGTTTTTGAGAGTAGACGAGCCATGGTCAAAGGTGGGAGAAAGATGCTAGGAGAGTGAGGACCCTTCTCCTTGCTCCTGGAAGTGGACAAGTTTTGGAATAGATGGCTTCTGCTCGAGACTTATGGAGGAAATGGTATCAGACAAAAGCAAAAGAGTTGGGAGCATTCTGTACAGATGTTAAGGGGTGGAAAGTATCTGTTTTGAAACATGGAATTCTATAGGACATAAATGACATTCTTTATTGTCTCATAGTACTTACTTCATGGTGGTATTATGTAATAGTCTTACTAAGGATGTGATCAACTTACTGAAATTTGTTTGTTTCCATAATTCTCCTTATGATTACACAGAGAACTTTTGAAAATATGCATGTCTGAGACCACATTGTAGAGACAGTTTCAGTAATTCTGGGAGCAGCCCAAGAATCTGTATTTGTAGAACCAAAATGTCTGTTTGGAGCTGTTAACTTAGCATGTCCTTACCCAACTGTATTTGTATTATTCACAAGTCACTTCAGAAAATCAGACAGTATGGCTCTAAGAACTTTGAGTTTGGAATGCACAATTACCAGGTTATAGTGTCTTATCAGAGTGAATTGTTGTGGCCCTACTGTGTTGGAAAATGCTAATTTTTAAATAAGTCAAGTCTTTTTTGTTTAATGAAATTAAAGGAAAAATACCAGTTACTCATTATGGTTTGCTGAAGCTCATAGGTCATCGAATAGAGAAATTTTTAAAGAAAAGCAAATTGTAAATGAGTCATAAGAGGCTGGTAGGTGATCTTCTTGCTAGTTTTTATAAAAGCTATATTTAGTATCACGGTCAATCCTTAGCAACTATAGAAGATTACAGTTACATAGTGTAATGGTTTGATAGTTTTATTTAATTATGAATTCCAAAAATATAAATTGAATCATGCTTGTAAACTGATCTGTTCCTGGGCATGATTGGTTTATGATTAGGGTGTTAACTGGGCCACATCTGGAAGGCATTGAGCCCTCCCCCTCAGTGGGTGTGGTCTCAAGTGTAAAAAGCAAGGCAGCAGATTTGAGAAGCAGATTTTTGAGAAGCAGTTCTGATGTTGGAGAGACCTCCAGGAGAAGACAAGTGAGCCGTTTGCCCGATAGTCTACAGCTGGCCTTGTGAAGGGACGCAAAAGCATAGAGAGCCTCATGGTCTACAGCTGAACTTGTGGAGGAAACAGAAGCTAAGCCCGGAGAGAAACGCAGCCCCGGGAACAGAGGAACCCAGAAGCCTGAACACTGGACATGTCGGCAGCTGTCTTGCTCCAACACGTGGACTTTGGTGAGGGAAGAAATTTATGCTTTGTGGCCTGGTAACTGTAAGCTTCTACCCCAAATAAATGCCCTTTATAAAGACTGACCCATTATTGGTATATTTCAAAAGGCACCCCTGTGGCTGACTAATACACATGGTATCCAAAAAAATTTCCCTCCACGTACATACATTTCAAAGCCAACAGTGGCCAGTTCAGTTAACATGTCCACTGATGGTGTGTTAAGGCTGCTGTCTACAGTAATTTAGTGGAACTCGTATAACTATGGATTGATTATGTGACTGCCCAGTTCTGACATGAGCAGCATCTGAGTGAAGCAGGTGCCTAGAAAACCAGAAAGTAAAAATGTTCCTCATCAATGTCTATACTTTATGTACAGAATTTTCATAAAAAGTTGTCTTCTTAGACTAACAGCCTGATAAAATATCTCCCAGCATTTACATGGTCAGGATTGAAATATGTCTCCTCCAACTGAACCTCTGAAGCATCTTCAAATGACTTTGTTAAAGGAAATAACCAAATCACTCCCTTGATTTATAGTGCTTATGTCATCTAAATACTAATGTCATCTAAATACTAATACTAAATACCATTTACATCTTTGAGTTGT
>PVKH010000629.1:21293-35976 GCA_004027955.1 Chaetophractus vellerosus
GAGCCGCCGTGGGCAGGGCAAAAAGCTGCCACGGACAGGCAAAAGCCGCCACGGGCAGGGCAGGTCGCCCGCGCGAATGGAGCGCAGCCAGCCACCGGCGAACTGAAAAAGCCAGCCGTGACGGAAGCAGAAGCCGCCCACAAGCGGGGAAAGCCGCGCCTGCGCAGTGACCAAGTCTCGGCGCGTCGCCGCAACGGGGAGGGGGGGAAGGGGAGATATGTAATAAAATAAAATAAATCTTTAAAAAAAAAAAAAAAAAAAAAATGTAATGTTCTAATTTTTGGAGGAAAAAACTCAAGTATTCCTGATTTGATGCCTAAACTCCAATTTAAATTATCTCCAGTTTTATTAGTAAAATAGCATATAGCTTGAAATCTGGCCATATCTGAGTCAGAAAATGCCAAGCTCTGTGTAGAATTCCAGTGGACCCAGAGATTTGCAGGATGACCCTGAACCTAAGCTCTCAGTTCAGAAAAAAATACTAACCTGATCTGAAAATCTTCCAAGCATCTTCAGTAGAGCAGTGCTGGTAAATAAGCTATTGGTGCTAGGAATATGTAAACTTTTGAGTTGCTTCCAATTTCAATTTAGCTTTTTGTGGGATTCCCATCATCCCATGGAAACAACTTTTTATGCCTTAGGACCAATGTCAATAGTAAAATAATATTTGCTCGCAAAAACACATGCTATGACCAACTTTTATGATTTAGATGCATTTTGTAAACTGTGTATTCTGGAAAGTCTAAATATTATGCAAAGCTAGTTGTTTTGGTCAGCCACAGAAGTGCCTTTTGAAATATACCAAAATTGGTTGGTCTTTATAAAGGATATTTATTTGGGGTAGACGTTTACAGTTACCAGGCCACAAAGCATAAGTTTCTTCTCATACCAAAGTCCACGTGTTGGAGCAAGATGGCTGCCGAGGTATGCAAGGGCTCAGGCCTTTGGGTTCCTCTCCTGCTGGGGCTGCGTTTCTCTCCAGGCTTAGCTTCTGTTTCCACCACAAGTTCAGCTGTAGACCATGGGGCTCTCTATGCGTTCGTCTCTCCACAAGGCCAGCTGTAGACTATCCGGCGATCGGCTCACTCCAACATCAGAACTGCTTCTCAAATTTGCTTCTCTAAATCTCTGCAACTCAGATCTGCTGCCTAGCCTTTATACTTGAGACTATGCCCACTGAGGGGTGGGGCCAAACACCCTCCTGACGTGGCCCAGTTAATGCCCTTATCATAACTTAATCACGCCCAGATGAACAGATTAGTTTACAAGAATAATCCAATTTATATTTTTGGAATTCATAATTAAATAAAACTCTAAAACCATTACACTAGTGAATAAACTAATAGAATAACACCAACAACAGCTGACAATTTCTTGAGCTCTCATTGTGGAAGTTTGGAACTATTATTATCCCCGTTTTTCAGAGAACTAGACTATGGTATAAAGTGGTAAAATAACTTGCTCTAAACTAATGAGCAGCTAAGGCAGAGTTTGCTCTTGAAAGCATAGTTTTGGAGCCCCTGCTTTTGAACAGTTCATTGTTTGTCCTGTTGTAAAACACTTGATAAGCTGAATGTCCAGGGGAAGGGACTTTTTTAGTGAAGTTTTATAAGACAGCATTTTCAATCTTTTTATATACGTAAACTTTTTATTTTGAAGTAATTTCAAATTTACAGGACATTTGCAAAAATAATACAAAACCCACACTGAGAACTCCAACATACTACCTGCTCAGATACCCAGATCCATCAGCTTTTAACATTTTGTCACATTTGCTGTATCATTCTATCTATTCATCTACCTATCCATCTGTCCATCCATCCATCTGTCCATCCATCCATCTGTCCATCCACCCATCCATCCATCCACCATCTATTCATCCATCTTCCTTCTTTCTCTCTCCTTCTCCTTCTCTGTCTGTATGTCTGTCTATCTATCTATCTATATTCATCTCTTTTTCAAACAGTTGAGATGAGGTTGTATACATTATACTTGTCCATGATTTTTGAGTTATGTATTGGCTCCTCATTTTTTCCCTTAGTAATGGTATCTATCCTCATGATAGACCGAATGGTACTTAGACCAAAGTGTTAATAGTTATTACCATTGAGTAGTGGTATCATATTGAATCTTATGTTCTTTATGCTTTTCTCTATTTTCTTTATTTTCACTATACATTTCACTTTTGTAATCAGAAGTTTCGTTTATTTGGTTGTTAAAAATTGCTGTTAGACTTTTCCATTACAAGAAATAAACATCCCCACCGTTTTCTTGCTGTCCCCACCATTTGTAGATCACCATAATTTGGTGTTTACAGAATGTGTTCAATGCATATTAAAAGTGCTGAAATTGAGACCACTAGAAAGCAATTTGCCACCTGGCACTCAGATGCCCAATATCCACAATTGATTCAGTACCTGACATTAACTTGGGTAAGAATTTTCTTGCTGCTTTCCCTGTGTGCTTGCCAGAACTCTCCAGTTCTTTAGGCCTGCCTTATCAGTTTCTCACTTAAGAGGTTATCTCTCATTGCCTTAAAATGGCTGGTTTTAGAAAGCATTTTTAGAGGAGCAAATTCTTTTGTCAGATCCAAGATTAACACTGCCTTTTGGGCTCCTCAGCATAGCACCACAGGGATCTGGCCACAGTATTATCAGTTAATGAACCCCAGAGGGGTCATTCAGTAGGCCTGGGAAGAGGCCCCGGTATCTGTTTTACAGAAGTTTCCCCAGGAAGCTGTTGTTTGCCGAGGTTTGGAAATCATCACTCTTGCAGAATACATGCCAAGTGTTTCCTTAAGACTATAAAAACATTATCCTGAAGGACTGTAAGTCTATAAAACTGCTTTATTTGGTATTTAACATGGAAAGATTGAAAATTTTACCATGCCTCTGCCTAGCATCCATAATAACTATATTTGGCTGTAAATAAAATAGTGACACAAGGTAAAGGAAAGCCCCACGCATACTGTATATTTTATATTTCAAGTGCCAGACTTCTTGACCCCAAATCCTAATTTAGTTGATTTTGTAAAAATTATCATAAGTAATAGTGGTGAGGTTTCAGGGAAATGGACAACCTTATGCACTTTTGGTAAGCAAGTTGATTCTGCTTTTCTTGAGAGAAATTTAGCTGTATGTATCTAAAAGTCTTTAAATGGTCATACCAGGGAAGCAAATGTGGCTCAACCAATTGAGCTCCCGCCTACCACATGGGAGGTCCCTGGTTCAGTTCTCGGTGCCTCCTAAAGAAGAAAGCAAGCTGGCATAATGGGCAGTGTGGCAAGCTGATTCAACAAGAAGAAAAACATAATGAAAAACACAACAAAGCAGGAGCAGAGGTTCCCAGTGCCGCCTAGAGAAGACAAGCAAGACAGCGAGCTGATGCAACAAGAGACACAAGAAGAAAAACACAATGAGAGATACAAAAAGCAGGAAATGGAGGTGGCTCAAGAGATTAGTTGCCTCCCTCCCATATCAGAGGTCCCAGGTTTGGTTTCTGGTGTCTCCTACAGAAACAAGGAAAATGAACAGACACAGCAAGTGCAAACAATGAGAGGGTAGGGAGAAATAAAGAAATGAAATGAATCTAAAAAAAAAAAAAAGATCATACTATATGCTCTAGTAAATCAGCTTCTAAAAAATATAACCTAGGGAAATAAAACAATCAAAGAAATATGTAAAGATTTCTGTGCAAAGATGTTTAGCATAGTATTTTGTAGTAGTAAAAAATTAAAAAGTCTAACTTTCAGCAACAGGAATTATTTAAATAACTTATCTCATAATCATACAGTGGAATATCATACACCTGCTAAAAATGCTTTCGAAGAATATTTAATGCTGTAGGAAAATTATATATTGCTAGTTGAAAAAAGCAGGTTATTAAATTTAAAATACAGTGTAATTCCAATTCTGTTCTTTAAAATTGAATGTACATTTGCATTGAAAAAAGCTGTAAAAGTATACTAAATTGCTGAAAGAGTTAACTGCTGGTTGTAGCCGGTTATGTTCTTTTCTTTTCTGTTTTCCCTCAAAATTTTTGCAATGAATGCATATTGCTTCTCTAATCATAAATTTATATTATTTTAAAGGTCATATTTTGTGAATCTCTCTCTATATATATATATACATACACACACAAATAAAGCTTTGAAAACAGTATTTGGGATTAGTAAATACATAGAAGTGTTAACAATTTTAATAATAAAATCATTAAGCCTTAATTGCATAAATATAAGATAAAAATTAAATTAATATGAAGGATATGCCATGTGGGAAACTTGGAACAAGTTTCTTAAAATTAACTTCGAAGTGCTAAGGAAGGAGCCAGGGCCACTTTTTGCTCTTTACTACCTATATTTATATTTATCCCATGGTAATTTAATCATTCCTGCTGTAAAGTGGGAACTTAGATGCTGTATTTTTATGGCATTTATTCATTCATTCAGCAAATACTTTTTTAATATATATAGTCATATTATAGATATATGTGCTCAGAATTTCCAAGAGTGATCAAAACAGTGCAAATCTCTGTCTCAAATATGCATACATAAATGTAAAATATTATATATGGGATTTTTAAAACTCATACTGTTAGCAAAATCATGTGAGTGATTACCATATCAAGAACCTGTATTTGTTCTGCGTAATATTAGTAGTCTTACAGTAAATTACAAATTAACTTTCGTGTTCTTTTTAAGTCACATGGAACTGTTACCCTGCCTTTGTGATTACCTCTACACATTCCAGACCGTTTGCTCTTGAAATGGCTCAGCATTTGTCCACTTTATTTGCCATATTTTTGTAATTGCTGTTTGTTGTAAGGTATGATCACCATATGCTTTTATTCCTGTTACTGGGCTTTCCAGTGGTTTTGTTAATTGTTTTGTGAGAGCTGAGAGTTCAGAATGAGGTACAAGTTCATCAGTAAGATCTGGTTCTATTTCTACATCAAGGCAACCATGGAAATTAAAAAGTTGTTTATTCCTAAGCCTTTTACTACTTCACAGTCAAGATCACAGAACTGTTTTCGGCTATAAATGGACCACTTGATGGGTCCAAATAGTATTTCTTATAATACAGGGTTTTCGAAAACAGACTAGTTCAATATGGGGCTATAGCTATTGATTCATAGTGACTCTCATATTGCAGTGCAAAAAGAGTCAAGACTGTGATGACATTGCTTTTCTCTAACTCAGGCTTTCTCAGGTGTGCAGTTTGGAGTTTTTCTGGTCACTGTTTATAAAATTTCCTACTCTCATTCATTTGGTGATGCTTATGTGGGAATTTATCATTACTTCAATTCTGCCATCTTTCAGTGAGGGCAAGATAATTGTTACTGGAGAGGAAGTAGTAAATTACTACTTTAGCTGTGGCCTTCTGGCTTTGGTGATTTTAATATTTTTTGCTATTGAAAAAAATTCCTAATGGAAATTAAGTAAGCAAGTCCCTGCACATCTTTTGCTGCAGGCATTCAGAAGGGCCTAGGGTCTGTGTTGCCATCTGCTGCTGTTATCACTGGCAGGTAACTAGGGCCTCTCTCTCTGCTCACTTCATCAGCTTTCTCAGTAAATTCTCATGCTCTGGTCACAGACTGGTGCTGACTACAGTTACTGGGTTGACTGGGTAACATGATGGCCACGTAAGGCATGGATTTGTTCTTTCCAAAAGTGCACCCAGACTGTGGAGAGCAGAGCCTCTGACCTACGAGGGCCATTGTCCTGCAGGGTGTTTGGAGATACCTTTCTGTGGCAAAGAGAATGTGTAATGTTCCTAGACATTTATTCTTCTAGCATTTATAACTAAGATGTTTACTGAATGCCTGCTGTGTTTCGGTCCCTGGGCAGCACTGTGCATAGATTGAATGCCTACTCTGTAGCTTACAATATCTTGTAAAGTAGACATTATTATCCTCATTTAATGGCTAGAGGACACTGAGGCTGAGTGAGAATGATGGTTTGCCCAAGTGACATGGAGAATAGCAGAATAAGGATTGGCGTGCTGGTCTATATGACTGCAGAGCCTGTGCTCTTTTCTTTACATTGTGTACTATATCTCTGGAGTAAAAGCTGGCTGATTTGCTCCTAGTTCTTGAAATTGGATATGAACCTCCAGGTTGCTACAGGTGTGGCAAAACAACAACAACTTGAGATTGCATCATATTTAGGAATGATGTGACTGTTTCTTTGGTTTGTTTCTTTTTTTTTTTTGGTTCTCATTTCTATACTCTGTTTCCATGGAACATTGCAGGAGAGGATGGCTTTTGATGCGTTCAGTTAGTCTTGAGAGTATACACTACTTGAAATTGCAGTAATGTTATTTAACATTAGCTTTAACTTCAGTTGAAGACACCATTTAAAAGCTTGGGCTCTAGAGTAAAATCTTGGCTCAAATTCCTACTCCAACACTTAAACGTACAACCTCTCTGTACATGTTTAACCAGCCATTAAGTAAATTTTGCAGTTATTAATCATAGAACTGTTGTGAAAATGAAACTAAACAATCCACGTAAAGAATAGCGACATGGCTATAGAAGTAACTCAATAAAAACTGCCATTATCATCATTGTCAACATTATCACAGGTTGCAAGTATCTCCGAAATACTCAGGGGAAAGGCGCTGTGAGGGGTAGAAGTTGTTGGGTGGGGCAGGAGTGAGGGGGAGGGGAGAGAGAGGAGGAGGAGGCCGCGGTGGGACAGGGCGGGGACTGCTTGCCTGGTTTGCGGAAGTGGTAGCGTTGACCGAGCCTGCTGCCTCTCGCCACTGTTTCCGCTTCCGGGTTTCCCCCCAGGATGGAGAGGGCGGCTGGGCTGTGAATGGTCTGATGGCCCTCAGCTCCCGCCACCAATCCCCAGCCTCAACCAGCGCGGAGCAAACACCGGCAGTGGCAGCAGCAGAAGAGGAGGAAGATGGCGGGACAGCTGCCGGCCTTTGTGGTGGACTGTGGTACAGGGTATACAAAACTAGGATATGCTGGAAATACAGAACCACATATCATCCCTTCCTGTATTGCTATTAAGGAGTCAGCAGAATGGGTGATCAAGCTGAGAGGAGGTTAATGAAAGGTGTTGATGACCTAGACTTCAATGGAAGCAATAGAAAAACCTACATATGCAACAAAGTGGCCAATCCGCCATGGAATAGTTGAAGATTGGGACTTGATGGAAAGGTTTATGGAGCAAGTGATCTTTAAATACTTAAGGGCAGAACCAGAAGACCATTATTTTCTTTTCACTGAACCTCCACTGAATACTCCAGAAAACAGGGTATATACTGCTGAGATAATGTTTGAGTCTTTCAGTGTTCCAGGTTTGTACATTGCTGTGCAGGCTGTTCTTGCCTTAGCTGCATCCTGGACCTCAAGACAAGTAGGAGAACTGACGTTGACTGGTACAGTAATAGACAGTGGAGATGATGTCACTCATGTTATTCCTGTGGCTGGCTGAAGGGTATGTGATTGGCAGCCCGCAGTAAGCACATTCCAATCTCAGGACGAGATATATTTTATTCAGTAATTGCTGAGAGACCAAGTAGTAGGAATCCCTCCAGAGCAATCCTTAGAAATAGCTAAGGCAGTAAAGAAGTGCTATAGATATGTCTGCCCAGATTTAGTAAAAGAATTTAACAAATATGACACAGATTGGTCAAAGTGGATTAAGCAGTGTACTGGAATCAATGCTATCCCAGAGAAAGAATTTTCCATTGATCTTGATTATGAGAGATTCTTGGGATCTGAAATCTTTTTCACCCAGAGTTTGCTAATCCAGACTTCACACAACCTATCTCAGAAGTTGTAGATGAAGTAATTCAGAATTGTCCTGTTGATGTCAGATGTCCTCTCTACAAGAACACTGGCCTCTCTGGAGGTTCAGCCATGTTCAGGGACCTTGGACGTCGCTTGCAAAGAGATTTAAAAAGGGCTGTAAAAGCCAGGCTGAAATTAAGTGAAGAATTGCATGGCGGTAGATTGAAGCCAAAGCCTGTTGATGTGCAAGTGATTACACACCACGTGCAGCGATATGCATTTTGGTTTGGGGGATCTATGCTGGCCTCCATACCTGAGTTCTACCAAGTTTGCCCCACCAAAAAGGATTATGAAGAAATTGGACCTAGCATTTGTCATCACAACCCAGTGTTTAGAGTCATGTTGTAAAATTGACTTCTAGTTATCGGGGTTAAGGAGGTGGAGAAGACATAATCTTTCTGGTTACCTGTTTTGTCTGGATGGCTGGTTTTGAGGTTTTAAACCTGACTTGACAATAATAAGACCAAACATAATATAAATGAATATTGATAAGTGTATCAACATGTGAATGTAGAGAAAAGCTAAAATATGACTAAGTGTTTTTCTTTAGATTGAATATTTGAGTCTTATGTGTAAGAAAAAGAAGTAAGTTTTAGTTCTTTCTGTGTCCTGACATTTTATATATTACTGAATTATCCAAGATTTGATGGGCTTTATAGGTATGTAGATAGCCCTATAATGCTTGAATTGTACACTTCTAAGTGTGCAATGCAAGAGCTTGTTTATATTTCATACTTTTTTTTACTTTGAGGAAAAGTCAAAGAAAAATGTAAGTATTTGAGGGGAAAAGTGACCAAGTAAAAGGAAAATTCAAAAAACAGCCTCATGAGACTTGTACACACTCATGGAATTCCAGTTATTAGGAATTGCTTCCATCCCCCTCCATCCTCTCAATGGTTTTCTTTGCAAGTGCTTTTGGAACTAAAAAGCTAGTATTTTGGATTAACTGATGCCTGCTAGTGCTTTCAGATTACTTGCATTCTGTTTCTTGCTTTAAAAGAAAAGTAAAGACAAGATTGTTGGAACAGTATTTCAGTTCTGTAGTATCATTTCTTATTTTAAAAAGCAATAATTTGATGATCAAAATTAGTGTATTTAAAGCCTAACACCATTCTAATACAGGCACAAATTTCTTTAAAATTTATATATCACTTATAGGTTCAAATTAGGCAAAGTGAGACAATGCTAACAATCAGAAGTTTGAAAAAGGCAATACCTTAGATGTTTCTAAATGATTTAGGATATATTGCTTTGAAAATATTTTATATGCTTCAGAATATAAAAATAAGTTAGATAAGATAATCAAAACAATTTCCATGGAGTTAATAAAAGAGTAATGGTCCAATTCCCCTTACTACTGTCCTAAATTATTATTAAAGGTGAGTCTATATTCGAAATCTTTTTCCATTCATACTGCCCGTTGGCATTTGTTAGTAATCCCTCGTTGCCAGGGAGGCTCATCCCCGGGAGTCATGTCCCACACTGGGGGGAAGGTAATGCATCCATATGCTGAGTTTGGCTTAGAGAGAGGCCACATTTGAGTTAAAAGGTTCTCAAGAACTGTCTTAGGTACCCCATAACACTAGGCTGTTTCAATTTCAAGAGCAAAGACTCATAAGGCTAGTCATCAATAACAAAGGCCCATCAATGAATCATCCTCCTTTGCCAGACCCTACCCCTGCACTTGGGGGGCTGTTGCTACTCTCCTGGAGAATATGGCAGAGCTCTCCAGGATGGGAATTCAGTGTTCTCCCATTTATTGAGTAATTCTTCACCCCGGGACCATGCCCCATGAGCATTTGAACAATTTTATATACCTTTTATATATGTTCAGGTGGACTTCCTCCCATGCCCCCCCAACCCTGACACCCCCCACCAATGATCCTCTCCTGTCCCTGTTGTGACCCTTCCATGATCCATAGCCTCTTCAAAGGTGAAGCCATAACAATAGCCAATTGCAATGAATAGGAAAATGAAATAATAATGATATTTAAATGTAAGAGTTAAAATATATGAGAGCATAAAAAATAAAAAATAATTTTAATAGATAAAATAAAATATTATTAAAGGATTGGGTTGTTCAAAAAATGTGAAAAAATAGTGATATATAATATGTAAATTTATAGCCACAGCCTAAAATATTTCATGTAATTCCTTTTATGTCTTTGAAATGAAATTAAAGTAAGTAAATGCCAGGTCCAACAAACCAAGAGACCTGTTAAACCTATTTTCTGGACTTTCCTTCTCACTGAGAGTTGTGTCATCTCTGTGTTTGTTGCTGTAAAACAGTTCAGCTATCCTTGAAAATCTCATTGTCAGTCTGTTTACCCCAATCTTTGATACCAAGTAAACTAGAATCGAATCCAGTCATATTGGCAGTTTTCCACTGGCTGCCCAGGAGGTATTGAGATCAGTGAACACTAACCTGGGAAACAAACGTTTGCCATGTTAAAGGGCTGCAGTGAAATCCTGTGTTGATTTTTCACTTGAGTCAAGCTGAAACTGAATATGCAGCTCTTCCCTCTGAGCAGGGGGAAATGGCGGGTAAGTACTTCACCTTCTACCTGTTCTAAGTTCCTTAAAAAACTGAGCTGGAAATTAACTGGTATTTATAGTAGTTTACAGGAAACTTGATTTAAAAGAGTAATTGATTTTATGTAACCCTTTCTTTAACTTACTTTTGAAATGCATCTAAGGCCTTGAGGTTACGTGGCCTGTGTTTCCATGTCACTGTGAATGAATACAAAAGCAACCATTCTGTGAAGAAAAGGACTAAAAAATATGGCATGCATTATGATCTTAAATGAGACCTCATGAGAAGTACAGTTTTTGTTAGTAAAGACATTGCCAAATTAAATTTGACATGTTCCCCATTAATGAGTCTTCATTTTAAACATAAATTTAAAAGCTTTGTGTTGAGTGCTTTTTCAGCCTTAAAGGTTGTATTCTATTAGAGCCAGGATTTTTATCATTCCAAGCCGAAGCTAGAAGGCAGTTTTATGCCCAGTCATGTGTTAATGATTGCTGAGAGACTGTTCTCTACAATTTAGTCAGCACTGAACAGCTATTCCAGAAACTTTGACTACAATGTGTAGGGTGTTGTGCTAGGATGGGAGTGGGGTGGAGGGGGGTGGTGGGATGCCAAGATCAAGAAGACCTGGTTTCAGCCCTCGAGAAGCACTTATTCTAACTAGAGTTTAAGACTGAGTATGGTAGGTGAATAAACTGTCTTCTTCATACCTATTGATATTAGAAATGTCGCATTCAAGTATTTAATTATTTCATGGAAAATAATGAACATCTAGGTGTGTGGCTACGTAACTATTCAAGGATATGATTTTGGTTTTAAAAACAGGAGTTTGAAGATTTTTTTTTTTCAGGTACGGGGGCCGGGGATTGAACCCAGGACCTCGTATGTGGGAAGCTGGTGCTCAACCACTGAGCCACATTGGCTCCCCTGAGTTAGTTTTTTCATTTGCTTGCTTGTTGTTTGCTTTTTTAGGAGGCACCGGGGATCAAACCCTGGACCTCCCATGTGGGAAGCAGGTGCTGAACTGCTTGAGCCATATCTGCTCCCCTGAAGATAATTCTTAAGGTAGTGGATTAATTTTTTTTTAAGTTACGGGATATACAACGATGGGTTTAGGTTCTAATAATACACAAGTGTAAGACTTGAAAGTCTGTATAAGAGTTTTGGCTTCTTTATTATCATTCTGGAGGTTAAATGAAAACTTTTTTTTAAGCTAGTTATATTTATAATAATGGATATCAGCTGATAATTTTCTAAATTATGCTTTTAAGTTTTTATGTAAAATAATACATGCATTTATGGTAGCTAGTTTGAATAAAGGTATTCATTTACTTAGTATTTCTTAGTAAACATTTTATGATTCTCTGTGCCTTGATAAAGCAATAAAATTTGGGGTTTAGGTTTTTCAGTTAGAATATGTACTACCTTGTACTATATTTGAAATGAATGGCCTTCTTTCTTCAGTAATATAAGCTAGTTTTTAAATGAGGTAGAGAATACATTAGTATTAAGTTTGTTCTTTGTGCCAGGTACTGAAGTTTAGGTATTTTAGAACTGTCATCTTGTTTAAATTGGACAATGTACTTTCTGGAAAGTCCTGGTTTGTTTGGTTACTAACCCTTGTGATCCACAAAATTCTAGCAACATTTTAAATATCCCCAAATACCTATAGAAACAAAACACATTTTTAGCACATGTTAAGTATATCAAATTGATTGCTGTGTCTGTAGCTTGATTTGGATATCAGAGGATTTTGTTTCCTTCCCCTGGCCAAGTTGCTTGAGTTAATCCTTTATTTTCTGCCTACATAGTTGCTAAGGACAAGTTTCTTTCCAGGTTTTGCTTTATTATTATGTTGGGATTGGTTGTTTTTGAGAGAACGGGGAAGGCAATTTATGTGTTTTATTGTCAGGAATCTGAAAGTACGTGGATAGGGAGGGTCCTTAAGGAGAAGCTCAGACCAAAGATACCTGACTGGAAAAATGACTTAAGTAAAAGCAGTAACCACATGAAAGAGATGTATTACAGAGATTTTTTAAAAGTGCTTCAGCATTATTTGGTCTTTTGTATGATAAGACCTCTCTTCAGAATATTAGCATCACAAGAATTCTCTCACCTATTTTCTTCTTCATAGACCTGTTATCTGAACCTAGCACCGTGCAGGTACACCCCAATAATGATTTGTTGATTGAATGAATGACTGAAAGAACTAATAAATACATGAATGATTGAATGACACATTTCACTGGCACTTTTTGTTCTTCTACATTATTATATGTACTTTACTGTTTTGTTTTTGTTGTTGTTGTTGCTGCTGATATTCCACTAAATAGTGATAAGGTAACTTGATACTAAAATGTGTGGCTTCTAATGGTTCCAATCCTTGATTTAATATATATATATATATGGGGGATCTTTTTTTTTCTTGTAGGGAGTCATCTCAAGTTATAATTTGTTTTGCATGGGGAGAATTTTTTATCACTGGAAGATAACTTTAATTGCTCAAGGTCCTTTTTTTTTTTTAAAGAAATCAGCTAATGCATTTTAAAAATAATTTTCGGGATTTTTTATCTTGATATAATTTACTTTTTTTTTTTTAGATTTATTTTTATTTATTATACATCCTCCCCCCTTTTGCTTGTTCTTGCTGTGTTCATTTTTCTCTGCGTTCCTCTGTGTCTGCTTGGGGCGACCTGCCTAGTCAGCTCACCGGCGCGGCGGCCCACCTGCTCATGGGGGCTCGCCCTTGCTCGAGGGGGCTTGCCTTTTTGCCCATGGCGGCGTGCCCCGCCCACGTTGGCTTACCTTCTCGAGGCGGTCTGCCTGTTCGAGGCGGCCCGGTGACCGAACCTGGGGCCTCCCATGTGGTAAACCGACGCCCTACCAACTGGGCTATACAGCCGGCCCCAATATAATTTACTTTTAGGAAACTTTTGCTCAGATGTATTTGAAGATTACATGAAACAAGGTTTGTTTTCCTTTTATAGGCTTATGTATTGTGTCAGGATAGTTGGGGTTATCAATGAGTAACTTATGTAACGTAGATTAAGTTGAATTTAAGAAGTTGTAAAGAAATTTTGAAATGCTTTAGTTTTTTTTTCTTAATGCTGTTCCTCAAAAGAAGCGTTTTGAGAAAAGATATGCAAAATTTGTACACATATCACATTTCTCTGTTTTAATAATAAACACAAAATTGTTTATACTAGTTCTTCTAGAACAGCAGTTCTCAGTCTTTTTGGTGTCAGGACCCCTTTATACTCTTAAAAAATATCGAGGATTTGAAGGAGCCTTTTGGTTGTTGGTTATATCTATCAATATACCATGTATTAGATATTCAAATGGATAATGTTTAAAAATGTTTCTCACTTTATTTAAAAATAACAGTAGACACTACATGTTAACATAAATAGTGTTTTTATTTTTTTAAAATCCCTTTATTTCCAAAACATGAAAGTTTTAAATGGTATTATTTTACATTTTGCCAATCTTTCTAATGTCTGGCTTAATAAAAGACAAGACTCTCATATCTGCTTCTGTTTTCAATATGTTAGAATATCATATGTAGCACATGTATCCTCTGGAAATCTCCACTGTGTACTAGTGAGAGAATGCGAGTAAAAAAGGAAAATAACATTTGGTTGTTGGGGATTGAACCACGTCCCCCACAAAACGCATGTTCAGGTCCTAACTCCTCATCCTGTGGGTTTGAACTCATTTGTAAATAGGACCTTTGAAGTTGTTGTTCATTAAGGTGTGCCCAAACTGAAAGAGGGTAGGCCTTAAGGCAATATGGAAGTCCTTGTAAGCAAAGGAAATGATGCACAGAAAAAAGGAAGCCACGGGGAGCAGCCAGAAGCTGGAAGTCAACAGAACCCAGAAGAGAAAGGAGAAGACACCAGCATGTGCACGGCGATGTAACAGAAAAGCTAAAGAACCCCAAGGATTGCCGGCCATCCAGAAGATACCGGCCCTGGGAGGAAGCTTTCTGGCCTCTGAAACCGTGAACCAATAAATTCCTGTTGTTAAGAAAACCCAGGGGCCGGCTGTATAGCCCAGTGGATAGGGCGCCAGTACACCACATGGGAGGCCCCGGGTTTGGTTCCCGGGGACCTCTCTGAGCAGGCAGACCGCCTGAGAAGGCAAAGCTGCCATGGGCGGGGCAGAGCTGCCACGGGCAGGGCAAAAAGCTGCCACGGGCAGGGCAAAAGCCGCCACGGGCAGGGCAAAAGCTGCCACGGGCAGGGCGAGCCGCCTGCAAACAGAGCAAAGCCACCCGTGAACAGAGCAAAAGCCTCCCGGGAATGGAAGCAGAGCTGCCCACAAGCGGGGCAAGCTGCCTGCGCAGTGAGC
>PVKH010000630.1:0-35866 GCA_004027955.1 Chaetophractus vellerosus
ATGAGACTTAAATTGTATCCAAAAGAAAACTAAACATGTGAAGAAACATAAAACATTCAGAAAGTGCTTTCTAGGTAGGAATCAACTCTTTGAAAAATATTCCTTATGTCTATGGCATATTCAAGGAGTAAAAAGTGGAACCTTTCCCTAGAACAGTAGGTTCAAATAAGAATATTCTGAAAAATAAGTTTGGTCAAGTAGTTAGAGGGCAATTCGTAGACATCATTGGATGTTAAGCAGTTCCTAAATGCAATGTGGAGCTCCTAAGATATTTTGATACTGGTGATGATATGTTGTATTCTAAAAATATTAGTCGAGTAATAGCATGCAGAATGTATTAGAACTAGACGTTTGTAATATTGGAATATTATTTAAGACTTTATAAAACAATGGGGCCTGTATTGTGATTCAAGAAAATTTGGCTCAAGTGAAAAAAAAGAAGAGCCAAAGATATCTTCAAGTATTCCTTTGTAAGTTAAGAGAGAAAAAGTAATAAGGTCCTTAACATGTAAGATGTCTACAACCATTAGAAAAATATGCAAAGAGTTATATGATCAGAAAAGAAAAAGATATGATCAATAAACATATGATCTCTAAACACCTTCACTAAATAAAAATGTAACTGAAGGGTCACTTTTCAATTATCAAACTGACAAAGAAGAAAATAGTTTTTTTAATATTGAGGAAATGGTGAATTGGTAAATGGGACAACCACTTGGTAATTTAGGAATCCCTAACTTTAAAATTCGACTCTGGAGGGGCCGGCTCAATAGCCCAGTGGATAGGGCACCGGCATACCACATGGGAGGCCCCGGGTTCAATTCCCGCAGACCTCTCCTAGCGGGCAGACCGCCTTGAGAATGGCAAGCTGCCATGGGCGGGCCAGAGCCACCGTGGGCAGGGCAAAAAGCTGCCACGGACAGGGCAAAAAAAAAGCCGCCACGGGCAGGGCAGGTCGTCCGTGAATGGAGTGCAGCCAGCCACCCGCGAAATGAAAGCCATCCGTGAATGGACGCAGAAGCCGCCCACAAGCGGGGAAAGCCGCGCCTGCGCAGTGACCACTCTCGGCGCGTCGCCGCACCGGGGGGTGGGGGAAGGGGAGATATGTAATAAAATAAATAAAATCTAAAAAAAATTAAAAATAAAATAAATAAATAAATAAATAAATAAATAAATAAAATTCGATTCTGGAAAATTAACTTACAAATATATTCTCATATATAAGTGAAATTTTAGAAAAAGATTTTCCCTGCTATATTAAAGCATCAGGAAACGAAGTGTCTACTGTTAACTTCTGATAGAGGTAATAATATTATCTTGATTCCAAATTGAGTGTATTGAGTGCAGAGAAATTAATTTACTCAAGGCCACACAGCTAGCATGTGGTCAAGAAGGATTCAAACCCAGTCCATGTGCTTAACACTAATTTATGTCCTCTCTCATTACTGTACAAAGGCCAAGGAAAATGAAAATGATCCTCAAAACATGATCATACATCAGAGGCCAAGACAGTGCCTGGATTTCCTGAGTTATTGAGGTGTTCCTTACAGTCCTTGCAAAATATAATGCCACATATAAATTATCTATATTATATATTATTTTTGTATAATAGATCTAAGCATCTTCTGGACAGAGGATAAACTAGAAAGAGCTGAGCTTTAATAAAATATTGGTTGTTAAAAGTTTAAGACTCTTTATAATACACTTTCAGTAGTATGGTTCTAAATATATAAATATTGTACTTAACTATAACAAAACATCATTGACAAGTAGTTTGAAAGTAGATCTTGAATGGAGCAAAAATCATGAGTATCCATTACCCTAAAATGATATTTAACATAATCTTATTTGATATATAGCCTTTAGTTTCATACTAAAATAGCACGAATAGCACGGGATCTGTGCTCAGGCTCAGGTCCATAATCATCTCCTTGACTTGATAAAATTTTTTCACCTTGGGAAAGTTTCACTTACCTTCTCTTTGCCTCACTTGCATCATTTGTAACTTCAAGATAAGTATACCTGCTGTGAAGGAGGAGTTTTGATTTAAATGAGAAAAATAGTCTAAGGACAAGCCCTGGAACTTCTCATTAAATATTAGTTATTGTTATGTTTTATTTCATCTTAAAATATTCATTAGGATGCAATTTTAGGAGTCCATGCAAAGTAGCATTTCAGTGATTAATGAACTGATTCCATGCTTATTTTTCTTATTTCAGATGCATGTGTAATAAACAAAGAAAACATGAGCAAAAATAACATAAGGTTAAAATGGACATCTGAAAAAAAACTTTATGTAAAAACAAGAGATGTTGTTGAATTTGAATGTAATTTTGGATATAAGGAAAAAACATCAAGACAATCATTTCGAGCAACTTGTTGGGAAGGGAACCTGGAGTATCCCAGATGTGAATAAAATAAGCATGTTCACCTTGAATGTGTGTATTTAAAATATGTACAAAAATAAAAAAATAAATATGTACATATATTCTTAATGTGTCTGCTATCAATACAATTTTATATCTATTTTACTTATTCTTATAAATGCAGTAGATTCATTTTCATCCATGACTCAGATTTAATATAAAATATTAAGTGGATGTCTCACTTATTTTAAGCACCATATTAAAAATGAGCAGTTTCATGCTGTATGTATCCTATTCATAAAATATTTATAGCAAGAAATTAGATATCTTCACTTCTATGCCTGCTTCCATCTAGCACTCATAATTTTCTCAAAACTTTTTAAGATACTTTCAGAGGCATTATCTCCCTATTTCAGAGAAGGTACAGAAATATAATAACCTCAATCTTAAAATGAACAGCCCTGCACAAACATGTAATAACAAATCTCTTATGCTTGAACCATGATATCGATCCTTTTTATCGGTTCCTAATATTAGTTTACTTATCGATAGTTGAATGTGTTAACTGTTATGAAATGTATGGCCTTCTACAAGTTTTATAGTACCCATAGAAATTTGAACAAATCAAAGAGAGTAGCTTTGCTTGTAGATATGAGAAAAAATAAAAACATTGTTGGACATGGAATCATGTCTCCCACAAAAAGAATATTCAGATCTCAACCCCTGGTCCTGTGGGTGTGAACCTATTTGTAAATAGGATCTTAGAAGATATTAGTTAGGTATGCCCAAATTGAAGGCGGGTGGACCTTAATCCAATATGGCTGAAGTACTTGTAAACAAATGAAATCAGACATAGAAAGAGAAGCCGTGGAGAACAGCCAGAAGCTGCAAGTCAACAAAACCTGGAGGGGAAAGCAAAAGATGCCACCATGTTCATCGCCATGTGGTGGAAAAGCCAAGAAACCCCAAGGATTGCGAGTCAGCCAGAGGATACCAACCCAGAAAGAAATAAGCGTTCTAGTCACTGATACCATGAGTCAATAAATTCCTGTTGTTAAGCCAACTCATTTTATGGATTATGAAAATAATCACATTACACTATTAAATGTATAGGATGTTTCTAGTTTTATATAAATATTTTGACAAAAAACATTAGCAGGATATGGAATATAATGTTTTCAATGCCTACATTTGGTTTGGATTGAATGGAGATGAAAATTGATTTAACTCCTTTATAGATGTCTGTATATTCTAATTTTTCTATTTTTAACATTCATTTTATTTTAAGTAAAAGTGTGTTTTAATATAATAAAAAGAATACAATAAAAGGTACGAATTATTTTAAAACTTCTAAGTAATGACCTTGAGATCAAATAATTCTTTTATTTTTAATGTGCAATGGCTATTAACAAATATTGAACAATATGATTTTCAAAATGATTACTTTCTATAGATCTACCTTCAAGTTTGCTGTTTCTTCTGCAAGTTTAAATCTGCTCTTAACTAAGGAATTTTTTTTATTTCATTTACTGTAGTTTTCAATTCCAGAATTTCCATTTGATTCCATTTGATAATTTCTATCACTATTATTGGCATTCTTTACTTGATGTTTCATTGTCATAACACTTGGCAATAGATGTATGGGTTTATTTCTTTAAGCCTGGTTTCATTCTTTGAACATATTTATAGTAGCTCTTTTGACATCTTCATCAGCAAGTTCAATATCTGGACCCCCCCCCCCACAAAGAAAATTTCTATTGCCTATTTGATTTTTGTTTTTCCCTATGTATGGGGTATACTTTCCTGTTTCTTTGTATATTGTTGAAAACTGGACATGTTAGACAATATAGTATCTAAATATACCAACTCTGGTTTCTGAATTCCCCCACTGAAGGGCATTTCTTGTTGATTAGTTTTGCTTGTTAGTTTATTTGTTTAGTGATTTGCCTGGACTAACCCTTTAGAGTTTGTTTCCCCAGCAGGGTGTAACCTTCGATGTCACTGCTCAGTTTTTATTTTTGCTTTAATTTCTGGGTCTGACTTCCTAAGGGTTACTCCTGAGTCAGTATTGCTTAGTAATTGATCAAAAGTTTGTTAGATGCTGTTTTAAAACCCTTTGAGCTACACAGCATCCCAAAATTTGCCACTGGATCTGTGTGTGGTTTGGGAAACGCTCTCTAAATTCTTGAAGTTTACAAGTCTCAGACAGAAACTCTGCATCAATTAAGCAATAACTTCTCCTTGCCCTTACCCCTTGCTCCAGCCCCAGGTAACCACTTATCTACTATCTTTGGCTATGAATTTACTTATTCTAGATATTTCATAAAGGTGAGATCATACAATGTGTTTTTATGTCTGGTTTATTTCATCCATGTTATAGCATGTATCAGCATTTCATTCCTTTTTATGGCTAAAAAGTATTCTATTGCATGTATAAACAACATCTTGTTTATCTATTCACCCATTGAAAGACACTTGGATTGCTTTCACCTTTTGGCTTTAGTGAATAATGCAGCTATGAACATTGGTGTGAAAACATCTGTCCAAATCTCTGCCTTCAATTCTTTGAGTTACACACCAAGAAGTGGAATTCCTGAGTCATATGATAATGCTTTGTTCAACTTTCTGAAGAACTGTCAAACTGACTCCCACAGTGACAGCGCCATTTTAGAATCCAACCAACAATGTATAATGTTTACAATTTTTCTACATGTTCACCTATGCTTGTTGTTTTCTGTTTCCATCCTACTGGGTGTGAAGTGATATATCTTATTGTAGTTTTGATTTGCATTTCCCTGATGACCAATGATCTTGAGCATCTTCTCATGTGCTTATTGGCCATCTGTATGTCTTCTTTGGAGAAAGGGCTATTCAACTACTATGCCCATTTTTAATTGGGTTGTCTTTCTGTTGTTGAGTTGCAATAGTTCTTTAAATATTCTGGATATTAAACCCTTATCAGATACATAGTTAACAATTATTCTCTGCCATTCTGTTGGGTTTGTCACTTTTATAATGCAGTCTTATGACATACAAAAGTATTTTGTGTTAGTGGAGTTCATTTTATCTATTTTGACTTTTGTTGCTCATGCTTTTAGTGTGGTATGTAAGAAATCATTACCAAATCCAAGGTTTCCCCTATGTTTTCTTCTAGGAGTTTTGTAGTTTTAATACTTATGTTTAAGTACTTGATCAATTTAGAGTTAATTGTTGCATGTGGTATGAGGAAATGGTTCAAATTCATTCTTTTATAAGTGGATATCCAATTTTTCCAGCACTATTGATGTAGAAACTATTATTTCCCTAATTAATATACTTGCACCCTTGTTGAAAATCAATTGGCAATAGATGTATGGGTTTATTTCTGAACTCGCAAATCTATTCCATTGGTCTATATGACTATTTTTATAGCAGTGCCACACTGTTGTTGTTACTGTAAAATTGTGGTAAGTTTTGAAATCAGGAAGTGTAAGAACTTCAACTTTGTTCTTTTGCAATATTGACTTGGCAATTTGGAGCTCTTGCAATTCCATATGAATATAAGCATAAGCTTTTCCATATTTGCAAAAAAATATTGCTGCTGGGATTTTGATAGTTATTGTGTTGAATCTTGTAGCTTATTTTGGATAGTGTTGACATCTTAAAAATATTAAGTGTTCCCATCCATGAACATAGAATGTCTTGCCATTTATTTAGTTCTTCTTTAATTATTTTCATCATTATTTTATAGTTTCAGTGTAAAAGTCCTCCACCACCTTGGTTAAATATTTTTCCCAGCATTTTTGTTCTTTTAAAAACTATTGGGAATGGGTTGTTTTTGTTTATGTTTTTAATTTCTATTTCAGAATGTTCTTTGCTGTGGTACAAACAACTGATTTATGCATGTTAATTTTGTAGCCTGCAACATTACTAAATTCATTTATTAGCTCTAGCAGTTTTTTGTGGATTCTTTGAAATTATTTATATAAAGAATCATGTTATCTTTGAATACAGATAGTTTTACATCTTCCTTTCCCATTTGGAGATCTTTTATTTCTTTTTCTGGCTTAATTGCTCTGGCTAGAACTTCTAGTATAGTGTTGAATAGCAGTCGTGAAAGTGGTCAACATTTTCTTGTCCCTTAAATAAGGAAAAAGGCTTTCAGTATTTCACCAATGACTACAAGTTAGATGTGGGTTTTCATATATGCCCTTTATCATGTTGAGGAAGTTATCATCTATGCTAATTTTTCTGAGTGTTTTTATCATGAAAGGGTGTTGAATTTAGTCACATATCATTGCTTTATCAATTGATATGAACATGTGGTTTTTTCCTTCATTCTATTAATATGACATATCACATTGATTTGCTATGTTAAACCACCCTCACATTCCTACAGTAAATCACACTTGATTGTGGTGTATAATCCCATCAGTGGGCTGTTGGATTGAGTTTGCTAGTATTTTGTTGAGGATTTTTGCATCTATAGTATATTCATAAGGAAAATTAGTCTGTAGTGGTTTTTTTTTTTTCCCCCTTTTGATGTCTTTGTCTGTCTTTGGTATTATTTTCATATTGGCTTCATAAAATTAGATAAAAGAGTTCCCTTCTCTTAGGTTTTCTGGAAGAGTTTGAGAAGATTGATGTTAATAATTTGAATGTTTGTTAAAAGTCACCATTGAAGACTTCTGGCCCTAAACTTTTCTTTGTTGGGAAGTTTTTGATTAACTATTCAGTCTCTTTACTTGTTATAAGCCTATTTATTTTCATCTTCTATTTTTTTCTTTATCAGTCTAGCTAAATCTTTGTCAATTTTGTAGATCTTTTCAAAGATAAAACTTTTGGTTTCATTAATTCTCTTGATTATTTTTATATTCTCTATGTCATTTAACTCTGCTATAATCATTATCTTTTTCCTTCTTTAGGCTTTGTTTCCACTTCTTTTTCTAGTTCCTACAGATGTGAAGCTTACTTATTGATTTGAAGTCTTTTTCTTTTTTAATAGAGGCATTCATAGCTATAAATTTCCCTCTGAGCTTGCCTTCACTGCTTCCTAGAAGTTTTGGTATTTTGTACTTTCATTTTAATACATCTCAAGATATTGTTAATTTCCCTTGTGATTGCTTCTTTGAACCACAGATTGTTTGAGTGTTTTGCATATTTTCCACATACTTATGAATTTTCCAGTTCTCCTTCTGTTGTTCATTTTTAGCCTCATTCTATTGTTATGGGAGAAGATCTTTTGTATCATTTCAATCTTTTTAAATGTATTAAGATGTGTTTTATAGCTGTTTCAGTTTCCTAGATTTTAAAACAAACACTATGCAATGGGTTGGCTTAAACAACCCTAATTTATTGATTCATAATTTTTTTGTTTTTTTAATTTGTTTATGGTGGAATCATTTATTTGCGTGTTGGTTACATGGATGTCTTCACTTTGAAAATCCATCAAGCCATATTCTTCTAATTTTTGCACTTTTTGTATGCACATTATTTAACAGTGTTTTAATTAGAGGAGTTGTAGGGGTAAAAAAAATATGCAAAAAATAGAGTTCCCTTATATCACCCACACATACACACAGTTTTCCCTGTTATTAATTCCCTTTACATTATTATGGAGCATTTGTTACAATTGATGAAAGAATATTATAATTGTGATATTAACTATAGTCCATGGTTTACATTAGGGTGTATTTTTTCCTATTTACCACCCTATTATTAACACCTTTTATTAGTGTGAGTATATTTGTTGTAATATGCAAGAGAACATTTTTATGATTTTACTATAGGTTTCACTGTGTTGTACAGTCTTATACTTCATCATCTAATTTTTCTTCTAGTAATATATATATGACCTAAAATTTCCCCCTTTTAACCTCATTCACATGTGTAATTCAATGCTGTTAATTACACTCACAATGTTGTTCTACCATCACCACCATCCATTTCCAAAACTTTACAATGAATCCCATAGAAATTCAGTACAAATTAAACATTAACTCCCCATTTCCTACCCCCAATCCAGCCCCTGGAAACCTATATTCTGGATTCTCACTCTGTGGGTTTGCTTATTCTAATTAGTTAATATCAGTAAGTTCATACACTACTGGCCCTTTTGTGTCTGGCTTATTTCACTCAACATAATGTCTTCACGGATCATCTATATTGTTGCATGAACCAGAACTTCATTCATTTTTATTGCTGAATAATATTCCATTGTGTATATGAATACATTCTGTTTATCCATTCATCGGTTGGTGGGCACTTGGATTTCTTCCATCTTTTGACAATTGTTAATAATGTTGCATGAACATTGGTGTGCAAATGTCTGTTTGAGTTCCTGCTTTCAATTCTTTTGGATATATACCTAGTAGAAGAACTACCAGATAATATGGTAATTCTATACTTTGCTTTCTGAGGAACTGCCAAACTGTCTTCCACAGCAGTTCATGGTTTTGAGGAAAGGAAAAGAATAAAATCAAGACAACAGCAAGGCTTTGTTTTCTCCTGGAAGACTGTAGCATTCCAGGGCTGGCTGCAGGTGATTCTTGGTCCTTGGATTTTCTGTCACATGGCAAAGCACATGGCCGTCACTTCTCCCTTCTTCTCCAGGTTCCATTTACTGGCTCTGGCTGCTGTCCATGGCTACTCTCTCCATCTGACTTTCACTCTGCTTATAAAGGATCCCAGTAATATAGATTAAAGCCCAACACAATTCAGTTCATCCACAACTTAACTGAAGTAACTTCTTAAAGAAATCTTATTTACAATGGGTCCTCAACTATAAGAATAAGGACTCAACTGGAATATACAATTCAAATTATCACAGTCCATCCACTGGACCACAAAAAGACATTTTTCTCACATGCAAAGCACATTCATTCTACTACATCCCAGAAGCCTTAACCCATTTAAGAACCATGCTAAATACAAAGTCTCATCAAAATCATTTATGGGTACAGTCCTTCCTAGGGCAAAATTAGTCTATCAGATGGCCCTGTGAAATCTAAAAAAGTGTGGTTATCTGCTTCCAATATACATTGGAAGGACAAGCATAGGATAAACATTCCTGTTTGAAATTCATTGGACTTCTTAAATATGTGTATTCATGTCTTTCATCAAATTTAGGTCATTTGGGCTATTACTTCTTCAAATTTTATTTCTGTCACCTTCTCTTTCTCTTCTCCTTATTAGACTCCTATAACGCACATGTTGGTAAGCTTCATGTTGACCCACAGGTCTTGTAGGCTTTCCTTACTTTTTGCAATCTTCCTGCTTGCTTTTCAGACTGAATAATTTCAATTATCTTGTCTTCTGTTTCACTGGTTCTTTCTTCCACCTGTTCAAATCTGCTGTTAAACCCCTCCAATGTATTTTCCATCTCTGTTATTGTGTTTTGTATCTCCTTCAATTTGGTTACTTTTAAAATTCTCTAATTCTTCCTTTTGTTCATGAATAATATTTTCATTTCTTTTAGTTCTATGTCCACCTTTTCCTTTAGCTCATTGAACTTATATAAAAGAGCTGACTTAACATTTTTTGTTAATTGTTCCAATATCTATGCTTCCTCTGTTGTTTTATTTTGTTCCTTTGAATGGGCTATATCTACCTGTGTGTGTATGTTCCTTGTGATCTTTTTTTTTTTTTCTTGAAGCTTAGGTATTTGAATATTTTGATGTGCTAACTCTTCGAGTCAGATTCTCCCTTTCACCCAGGGTTTTAGTATAGATTGCCTGTGTGTTGCAGCTCTGCTTCAATGCTTAGCCCAGCTACAACTGAGACTATAGACCAGCCCATGGTAAACAGTTAGGTCCTTCTCAGGTCTTTCTGAGCCAACTACTTGCCCTGGGAATGCATGGTAGCTTACAAGAATTCTCCAGTATGTGCAACTGTATCCACTCCAAGAAAGGAGTTTCTATCCTCAGTTTCTTCTCCTGAGGCGATGGTCTCTGATCTTTGTCTTAATTACAGTCTTTCATCCCTGGTAGCTACAGACAGTTCAGCTCTACTCCTTCACTCTGGTCTACTTGCACTGCAATTTTCAGTCCTGGCTCAGTTCTGCTTCCCCTTTCCATACCATTTCTCTGCCTTGGTACATTCTGGGTTAGGGACCCAGACATACGCCCTCAGTTAGTTTTCCACAGTGCCACTGGGACCAATGCACAAAGACAACCAATATTTTCATTTAGATGTGTCAATAATCAAGCACTAAGGATCTGCTCTTGAATACATGTGGTCTGTCAAGCTGCTGATGTGGGTCACACAAACTGCTATCAAGAACTGAGCAAAGGGAAGGGGTCCAATAAAGTAAACATTTCTCATGGCTCTCCTACAGTTTTTAGTTATTGTTCTTGTTGTTTTCTGATTCATTGTTCATTGAGTTGTTTTCTGACTTTGATCATCTTCTAGAGTGTTGAGAAAGTTGATTCTATTAGAATATGCCCATTTTTTGCTGTTTCTGTGAGGAACCATTCACCAGGGTAATCTTACTCCACCATCTAGCTAACATGACCTCCCTATAAATCAGGGGTTCTTAACCTTTTTTGTTCCATTGAACCCTTTACCAGTCAGGTGAAAACCGTGGACCCCTTCTCTGAATGTAGCAGCAGATAGTTTTAAGAAATTCAATATCAGCATGTCTTTAAATTAAATTTTATGATTATTCAAAATTAATTCAAGCTCATGGACCCCCTGAAATCTTTCCATGGACCCTGTGGGAGTTCGTGGACCCCTGGTTAAGAACTCTCTATAAATGTTTATTTTTGAAGATTTTGTCTAATTTTGTCATTGCTTTTTGGGAAGAGGATTCACCAAGTTCCTTACATGGACAAAATAACTAGTTTGTTCAAAGTTTTCAGGAATCATTACCTGGAAAAAATTGTTCTTGACTAGATTTTAATTATCCACAAAATTATGAAAACTATTAAGAGGGAACCTAATTATAAGTGCCAGCTTTAAGGCACTAATTAAGAGAATTTTTAACAGCTGTATAATTGATGGTGTTGGATTAAAAATGAGGACTGATGACCTACACTTGTTTGCCTTCTGAAAGAGATGACCTCCAGGCTAGGCAGAAGGCAAGAAGTGGTTTCATTTCTCCTTTTCAATAGCCCATTTCTGAATATTTCAGATTCAGATTATAACCACGAGAAAAATGGACAGTTATTATTTTGCTCAGATAAATATCAAGTAACAAATTCAGAGTATTGATGTGAAAACACTGATAGAAAGGGCTATTTTGTTATTTCATACAACCTTCTGTGGACTTTGATATTTACAAAAGGATTTCACTAAACTAGCTTTCTGGTAATCCACTGAAATTCAAAGTCATGCCCATAACTATTAAAGAAAGCAGAATTCAAAGCAACACCACCATTGCTGGAACAATTTTAGTTATTTATGATTGGGATGCTGCTCTCAATCAATATCATTCTAATCTTATGGGTTTTCACTGTTGGGGGACAAGGTAAGTTGCAAAGAGACCTGAATATTTAGTTACTCTTTCATATGTATGTGGATTTGTCCATATTGTGTGTGTGTGTGTGTGTGTGTTTAAGTTTTTTAATGAAAAAAAAATTGGTGAGAAAATTTTACATGAGAGTTCAAAATATTAATATATTTTATTGAAATATTGTCTACTATGCATTTAAAGGGAAAACATTGAAATGGATTTTCTCTATTCTCTGAGTTCCAAAGTGTGAATAACTAGCAAATACAGAATTTGGAGAAGAGTTAAATGGTAAAAAAATGTGCATCTAATGAAAGCCACAGGACGAAGTACTGTGCAATTCTGCATACACCCTGCAATCCTCTAACCAAGAAAAAAAATTCCAAGAAGATTCATATACCTTCAAAATATCCAAAGAATTTTTTCTATATATTTGTTAATTTAAGAATTTAAAAATCATTGAGATCATGTATTTCCCATTTCAATCTAATTATCATTTAACAAAGGGTTATCTCTTTTAATGAAACAGTAGAGTATATCTTTATTTTTGTATATAAACCAGAGAAATCCCAATAAATAATTTGATTTTTTGAGCTCTTCAAAAAAATTTGAAGGTTAAAGGAAAGTTTACTTCTTTATTAAAATCATGACTATATCTTGTAATATTTTTAAACTATTCCATTTTATTTCATTTTGAAATAAAAATCATATCCATAAATTGCAATTAAACTAATTAAATTGTGTGTGTAAATGGAATTTGAAAGACTGTACTTTGTTTAATTTCCAGAAAGTATGTGTTTTATTCTTTTGTTGCTTGATAATTCTTGCATATCATTGAAGTTTTATTTGGACAGTTTCTCTTCAGTCCTGGTATAAGAAGAAAACAGGAAACACAAAAATGCTTTCCTTTTAAGATCCACCCTTAGAAAAGTTGCAAAACACTGTTTCTATGAACTTGAAGCTCATTCTATTTTTTTTCCACATTCAGTACCACGTTATAATCCCAGGAGAGCAGTTAGCTGATGGTGTGAAACTGCTGTCTCTCCAATAACAGACATTTCTTAGTGTCAGTTAAAAATGCCAAATTATCTAGTTAGACAAGAGATAAGACTATATCCTCACAGACCATCATTAAGGAACAGCATGTATGGCTGTGTTTTATTTTCCTGCCTGTGTTCCTGTCATATATTTAGTGGTTTAAATTTCTGTTAGAGATGGTATTAAAAGGAGACTTCTAAGTTAGAAAAAGTAGAATAAGTGTAAAAGCATTAGAATAACGCATAGAATTTTGACTCCCCAAACCCAGAAAAAGATATTCAAGCTGCAGTCTAGACTCCTAGAAAAACTTTAGTGAAGTTCTTTCTAAAAGCTGTCTCAGTGTTAATTGACCTATAACTTTGTACTGCACTTATGTTTAGGTGACTACTGAGAGACTGCCTCAAAATCAAAATCAACACACTAAAATAACACTTTTGTATTAATAGAAAACGCTGCATGCTTTCTGTAGTAAAATATTTATTGAGCAATGTATTATACTTCATAATAATAACTGCAACAAAGTTGGAAAGAAAAAAAAAGGCTTAATCATGTCTCACTGTAACTTATATTCTAAAAGGAAAGCAAAGCATGTAAATAAATAAATAGATTGCAAGGACATAGGAAATAAAGTTCTGTTAGAATTGAGAAAGAAGAAACATTATTGTTATTTTGAAGTTGGCATGAATAGCTAGTACCAGGCCTGTTGTATAATAGCACACAATGAATGTTTGCTGAATGTTGTGGCATGAGTTTTAAAGGATGAATATATTTGGAATAAGCAGAGGATAGAAGAAATGTTATTCTGGATTTCAAAGACTAGGAAGGAGCAAAGAATCTGTAGGTACCACTGCATGGAAATCAAGTACTGCAATCTGACTGAAGCAAAGGCTATCTGAAAAAGTATTACATGAGATGACACTGCCAGTGTAGATGAAGGTTTTTTCCCAATATCCTCTCCAAAACTATCTAATGCCAATTTTTAAACAGTTAGATAAGAAACTTCAGATTTCACAAGATTAAATACCATAGGAATTAATAGTTTCAAATATTGTGCAACATTGAACATTACCTTCAGATTTATGAAAAAGAGAAATTTCCCTGGTTAACTACTTTGTGAGAAGAATTTCTGCAACTTTCCCCCTCAAATATATATAAAAATTAACCTAATTCTTAACAGCAGTACTATGTTGAGGAAATAACTGATGAGTCAGTTCCAATCCAACTTTCTTGAATTAGCTAAAAAATGAACATAACTGGCTTTCTCAAAAATAGAGTACAAAGGTGTAATGATTTCACACTTTGTCTAAAATTTTAAAATACATTTTCCGTCATAGTGTACATACATACACACGCACATAGCTCATTAGAATTTAACTGTATTTCCATCTTGGTTGGTTTGTTCTTGATGATTCTCTGCAGTCTTTAAATTCTTTACACTGAAATCTATTAATTTGGAACAGGAAAATATTTTTAAATGATGACACTTAAAAATTAAAAATTACCTCCCAATCATCTTTACGTATTGGGGAAAAATAGATAGGATAGAGATTTCTGGTGGATATATCTGTGATTGTCGTTCAGAAGAATAGAAACAGGAAGTTAACTGAACGCTAAAGCACAGCCCTCTCTCTCCTCCCGCTACCTGCACACTGCTTCTGCTTATTCTCTGCCTTGGTTCTTAAACGGTAGCGTGCACTTTTCTTCTTGTAGATACTTCAAAAGAGTTCATACTTCATATGATTCCAAAATATAAAGTTAATCTTCATCAAGAATGGCTTCCTCAAATTCTCCTGTACTCTTAATTAGAGATCTAGCCTTGACTTTGACTAATTAGTACATTGGGAGGTATTTAAGCTAAAGGCAGATAAACTAAATGAAAGGAAATAAGTCATCAATGAGGTGATTGAAATGTAATTTAATGATTCACTAATGTAGAATATTATTTAATTGATCAGTTTTGTTTTATTTTTCCTAGTGAGATTTTGTGATTTGCCAAAAATAAACCATGGCATTCAATATGATCAAAAGAGATATACCCCATTTTTACCAGTACCTATAGGGAAATTTCTCTATTACTCCTGTAAATACAACTACATGTCTCCTTCAAAATCCTTTTTCACTCGCATAAACTGTACAGAGGAAGGATGGTCACCGACTCCCGAGTGTCTCAGTGAGTACATGCCCAATCATTAACTGCAGAGAAATTATTCAGTGAGTAGAGAAGATTGAGCCAGAAGGGGTCACATGATCTTTACAGAAAATCACAGGGACTAGAGGAGCCAGCAAAGATGACAGATGTAGTCCTTTTTCCGTGAGCCTTTCAAGAAAACTATATGAAGAATAAATACATGAGCTTTCTTGGATTATCTGGAAGTGCTCTATATATTGAAATTTTTATTTTAATTACTGATGATTAATAAATTTGACTACAATTGTTGCTTTCCCAATATTAATTTGGTATCAGTATGACCATATTTTTCTCAGTAAAAGCCTTTTTACATACACATTTTGTTTTGAAATTTACCATTCCCTTGATCATTTCAAGGATCATATAAGGTTTAATACTTACACTTGCATATTTCCATGAATCACATGTTTGGTCCTTAAAATTGTATCTATATCAATCCTTCAATGAATATGAGAGCAGACTCAGGTGATAGAGTATTGAAAGAGAAAAACAATAGGAGACAGAACTGATGAGTCAGCAAAGGAGCTGGGTCTTTCATCTTCTATAAGAAATATTGATGAGTTAATTCTCATATTATATATATTAAGATATTGTTTTGTATCTGGAAAAGCCTTATAAACAAAATATTTTATCAAAAAACATATACCAACAGCATGGAATATTAATTTCCATTCCTATATATCTTATATATATGAAATATATAGTACATATATCAATATATATGTGAACAAGTGAATATTATATATTATAACTATAATATATATATATATTAGTATGAACTTATTTTGAAAACTTATTTTTATGCTTGATTTCCGTTTTGAAAGTTTGTCATTCTTTAAAAAATATTTGAAAATGCAGTTTTACTTTACTTCTTTTTTTAAACACTTCCATGTCTTACATTAATTACCTTTTTGGTCCTTAGGACAGTGCCTTTTCCTTTCAGTGGAAAATGGTTATTCACCATCTTCAGGAAAAATACATTTGGAAGGTGAAACTGTGCAAATTTACTGTGATCCGGGCTACACCCTTCAAAATAATGAAAGCGCCGTTACATGTACTTTACATGGCTGGTCCTCCCCTCCCAAATGCACCAGTAAGTAAAATATTATCCTCTCAGATCTTGCTATATTTTATGGTTTTTTAAAAGAAATTCAGGGGTTAAATATAAAATTTTACCACCTGCTTTTATTGTCATCGTTGTATATCCGAGCAGAAGTGTAAATCTCTGGCTAGTTAGATAGCCTGCCTACCTAGTAAATCAGATATAGATAATGAGTAGAAATGTTAAACAAGAATACAGTGAAACCCTTTGAAGGCAGTACTTTTATATTAAAGTAATACCCATTTAATGTCCCCGTGGAAATGATCAAGTCAGTTGATAATAAATGACTACAAAGCTAAAATAGTAAAGTGAAAATAAATCCAATGCTAATCAAAGTGTCTTAGGACTAAGATAATTTTTATATTTAGCTTTATATGTTAATATTAAATTTAGATGCTTGATTCAATAAGCAATAAATTTCCACCTTTTTAAAAGTTTGTACTTCTAAGAGTTGTGTTTATTGTGAGTAGCTTAGAAATTAAAAAAAAAAACAGTTTCCTTTGAAAACTATGGTATAAATGATGCCATCTTCTAGACTTGTGTGAACTCTTACAATTCTTCATCTTAGAGAGCCTTACAAAATTTCAGCCAATGCTTATACCCTAGACTCATGGGGAACCTTAAGAAAATTTCTAGAGCTCTTTCTCTACATTGCACCCTTCTCTGATACTCTGTATATTCTATTCACCTAGGCCCCTACAACTCTGATTTCTTCTCAGCTGAGGAAGACTGCCGGGCTCTGCTTGGGTTCTCCCCCACAAAATTGGCTCTGAGCAGAGATAATGACAGCCTATGTGCTTTGGGATTTTTGGTTTTTGTTTTTCTTCATTATCTCAGTCATCACAATCCTGTGCTGTTTTCCAGTTTTCTGGAAATATATTTTGTACAGTTTCCTACCCTTTTATCCAGTGGGATGGTGTGCTAACCCAGCTGTTCCATCATGTCAGAAAGTTGAAGTCTTTTAGCTCTCTTTTTATTGTTGTATTTTTTGTTATCAAATATTACTCTGTATCTTCCAGTTTATAAATTTAAATCTCTGAAATATAACAGTCTTTTCTTTATAAGGTACCAGGGATTGAACTCGTACATGGGAAGCAGGCGCTCAACCACTAGAGCTACATCCACTCCCCAGGAGTCCTCTTAAAACCACTTGAATTGTAGTAGTTGTCCAGTAAATAGTTAGGTCATCATGGACTATTTCTATTACAAATGGATTAAACACAACTAACATTTGCAAAAATGAAAAGAACAAATGTATTGACTTCATACCTCAAACGCCCAGTATTTACACAGTGCTTAGGATTTATGGGCTTCATTATGGTATTAAATATTTCATTGTTCTCTCTATCTCTTGGACAAGCACTCTTTATTTTGTGGGATGATTGCAGCTGTCAGCCCAAGACTTGCATTTTAGAAGCTTGCAAGCTCAAGGGAAAATGAATATGTTCCTCAAACCTTTGTCAGGATATAACCATGGATGATTCAATTGGAGCTATTTGCACAATGCATGCAATCCTAAATGAATTTTTGTGACCAGGGGCATGGAGCATTCTAATAGGCCAGGTTTGAGTCAGGGTGAGTAGGAGGCAATCCTCACTTAAATTTCATCAACTTGATATCCCATAGGGAAAGAGGTCTGACAGGACATAAGAAAAATGTATGACAGTATAGTGGGAAGCAAAACCAGGTTATTTTTTATTAGTAGTCAATAAAAATCATAATTTGTGAATTATTTATACCAAAAATACATTTTTAAAAAGTGAACCTTTTATTCTAATCAATATCAGCATATCAATTTTCTGAAGCACCATCCTGTTTTAAATAGTAAGTGTAAAAGAAAATTCTTAATTTCCGTCTTTTATAATTTCCATTACATTTCTAATACCACACATGTTTCTATCAGTTTATAATGCTCAGATTATATTTTGAAAGGAATTTATCAAAATACCAGAGAATATTGTAAAGTTATATTAATATGGGTAGGACCTCTGTTTTTAACATCCCTTTTGAGGAGGACCATTTTAATGCTTGACATATTACAATCAATTAATTACATGTCTTATTCCTTTTGATTATTAAATTACCATAATATGAGCAATCGTAACCCTACAAGCTGGCTACTATGTATATTTTTAACACTCCATTAGCCTGTGAACAATTCTGTTGCTTTCTGGCACAAAAAGTATCCCAGTGTTAAATTTCACTTGCCTGCCCCAGAACTGAAATCAGCCATATCTTCATGGGTCCTGGTTCTTTTTAGTGAGTAATGATATTTAGATAAAAAGCTGCCAATATCAATCTGTTTCAAATTTTAGCACACTGCATTTATTCAGACAAGCAACATAATAACTTATTATTATGTAATCTCTCCTCCTGAAATTGTTTCCTTCCCTTTCTGCTTGTTTCTAAATATTCCAGAATTACAAGATAGTGTACTGTGGTTACCAGGGTAGCTTGAGGAAGTCAGAGTCTCCAAGGCGGAAGTATTCAGCAGAACACTGTGTTTCTAAGGTTGAGTGGTGAATCAAGGGACCCAAACTGTGAAGAGTCAATGAAGTTTCAGGGCAACTGGACCCCAGCACTGTTTCTGAGAAAGATTACCTCTATGACCACAAGTACATAATTTCACTTATGTGAGTTAACATTACTTATCTGCAAAACGGCAATGTTAAACCAGTGGGTTCCTTCTACTTCTATGTGGTTTATGATTCCAACATTAAATGTCACTTTTATTTAAATTCCTAAATTGTTTCTGGATGTAGACGAGAGCTCTTATTTTCTGCCAACTGAGTTAAATTTGTTAAAGAATATTTAGTGAGAAATAGCTACAAAAAAGGGAGGAAAAGAGTGGCAATGGGGGAAAGAAGAAAGATTGGAAATGAAATGATGGTGAGAGTTACAGAAAAATGAACAATCAGAGGAATAAGGAATAAAAGTATGGGAAAAGAATGAAAGATCTAGAACAAATGTTCTATACTTTGAAGTTTACACATTTTTTGTTCCCCAAAATAGGTTGTGGAGATGCTGCTAAAATCATTAATCACTTCATTAATCATGACATATATATTCAAATTTGTGGCAATGTTAAGAACATTGAAAATCATACACTTTAAGAACATGTATTGGCTTTTCCCTTAAAGTTACTGTTTTAGAAAGATGGCACATTTTTGAAATAGGCATACATGTAATAACTAATCAGCTTCATGACTTTATTGAGCTCTTCAAAATGAAGAAAATTATGTCTTACACTAATATTTTCTTAGATATAGCAAATCAATCTTCAAGAAAATCTTTTCGTCATATGTAACTCTTTTCACATTCCACAATGGTTTGCTTACAAGAACAATCTCTTTGGTTTCATTTTCCCAGCCTAGCAAGTTCACTACCAGTGGAAATAAGTAACATAAAACATTGTTCTTCTGTGTTGCAAAACAGGTACCTGCATACAGTTGCTCAAATTGGGTGATGGCATGCCTTAAAGCTGTGTAGAACAAAATATGGGCAAACCTCATCACAACCTTTATAATCAGTCTATTATACCCATCTGTCCATCTATTGATCAATGTATACATAATATAATATAGATATAATGATTTATCTCTTCTAGTGATGTTCACAGCTTCAGCCAATTACTTTATGATTTTTTTCTACTTATGGACTATGCATCAATGTTATCAAGCTGTGAGCCTATGTTAAAATGACTACATTTAACACTTCTTTTAATTTGTTGCATCCTCTTTATACTAGAATTTATGACATTATTTGACATAACAACTTCTCAGTGCTTATTTTTATCATCAGATCCCAAGACTATATTTGAAGTTTCCTTTTGGCCTTTTTTGGAATATTAAATATATGTGGATATCTCTCTATCAGTTTTAGATAACTATCCTTTTACTTCCAGGAATTAAAGATTAGGAGACCAATGAACTGACTCTACTTGCCACTTATTTTCATTTTTTGTGGTTGTTGTTGACACACAAGTATATGTAACTTAAAAATATATTTGGAAAAAAGCTTTCAAATGAATAAAGTCTAAAATTCTGAAATTTCTCCTATTTCCATGAAATTTCTTATAGTCCTCAAGGATTGAAATCATTTCCAGCATAGCTAGCATACACTTTGTGGAGAAGTTCAGAGATCAGTTGTGGTCAAATGTGATGATATGTTCATAGGCTATAATTCAATTAATGTAGAAATGAAAAGCAAACTTTAAAACACAAATTTATCTAACAAACGAACTCTAAGAAATGGTGCTCTGCAAATATTCTTGTTTAGTGTTGTGCTGGTTTCCTACACCCACTGTAACAAATTATCACAAACTTGATGAGCTAAAACAACACAATTTATTCTCATATACATTTGGTTCTGGGATCACTGGGTGAAAGTCAAGGTGTCAGTTGTGCAAGTTCCCTGTGAGAATAGGGAAGAATTTGTTTCCTTCTTTTTTTTCTGTTTCCTTTTTTTTTTTTTTTTTGAGGTGCTGGGACCAGGTTGAATCCCAGACCTCAGATGTGGGAAGCAGGTGCTCAGCCATTGAGCCACATCAACTACCCTGAATTGGCTTTTTTGTTTTGTTTGTTTGTTTGTTTGTTTGTTTTTAGGAGGCGCCAGGAACTGAAACAATGACCTCCCATATGAGAAGCAGGTGCTCAACCACTTGAGTCACATCCACTCCCCTGTTTCCTTCCCTTTTCCAGCTTCTAGAGGCCACCTGTATTCCTAGACTTCTGGTCCCTTTTTCGATCTTCAGAGCCAGAGGTTTAGTATCTACAAATCTCTTTCTTCCTGTCACTCTGCTTCTACCATCACATTGCCTTCTGTCTTGCTCTGACTCTTGCATCTCTCTTATAAGAACCATGTGATTATTTCAGACCCACTCAAGTAATACAAAATCTTCCTATCACAAGATTCTTAACTTGATCACATCTATAATGTCCCTTTGGTTATGTAATGTAACATTCGCAGTTTCTAGAGATAAGAACATAGACCTCTTTGGCGGAGCATTAGTCAGCCTGCCATAGCCATTTACAGTACAAAGAACAGATATATTAATTTACAGAAGCCTGCTATTTACTCTGACAACTGAAGGAATAGACAGACTACCAGAACAAAAATCTCTGGCCTCAAAGGAGCTATAGATGAGCTTCTTTTCCATATCCCCAATTGTATTCTCTATATACAACAGATTCCAAACTCTGAGAGCCAATTACTTTACTATTTGCTGTTTACTATTTCCTATTTGGCTTTCCAGTCATGAATTCAGTAGCATTTTTGATCTGGTGCAGCACCTAGTCTTAGACCCCTAAGGAGCTGAATGAATTCTTTAACTGCTGGGAAGTTCAAACCAATGTGAAGACTTAATAAAGGGATCAATTAATTGCAAATCACCCAGATTCCTTTATAGGAAATTTTTAGGTTCCTAGGTTGAGTTTCTCTTAGACATGCCAAAACTCTAGTGTGAAGAATTCTTTGCTCTTGTTTTAGAATTATTTATAATTTGCCTTATTCTATATAAAGTTGTATATATTTGACATAGTTTCCCAGAGCTATTTCTGCAGAAAGCTTATAGACAGTTTATTTTTAATGCTATAAGAACTTGGACTGTCAGAATAATTCCCGGTTGTAGTTTCCCTAGCATAGAGCTTACTTTTTTTCTTTTTATTGTCATATACATTGACTTAGCATGAAAAATTTTAATAAGTGAATACTTATATTTTCCATGTTGTTTTTTTCTTTCAGAAAAATGTTCAGAATCAGATATTGTAGTTGAGAATGGGTTTGTGACTGAAAAAGAACATGTTTATTATTTAAATAAAGAAATACAATATAAGTGTAAACCGGGATATTCAACAGTTAACGGAATGACAACAGGGACAATTAAATGTTTGCAAAATGGATGGTCAACTCAACCAGTTTGTATTAGTAAGTAACTTTTTGTTTCATTACATATTTTTCTGAACATTTAAAAAAGAACATTTGTTTCAACTATTGTTTCCTTTTTTTCTGAACTTATATGGTACCACATGAAATGATATCAAACTCATTTTAAAATAAAATGTATTAATAAAATATCCAAATACATCCATGCCAAGTTGATTCAACTTTTGGGGCTATGCCTTTCCATTTCTTCAGAGGAGATCATTTCCTCTTTGGAGTCCATTTATTTCCCTGAAGAAATACCACTATTTTTAAAAAGAAGAAAAAAAAAAAAGAAAAACTAATTAGAAATGTTTACAGAACACTGGCACAGCTTAACTTATTTGTAACTGAGACATTTATGCACTTTCCTTCTAACCATTTTCAGATTATCAGTCTCCTGCACTTGATTTATTGTTCTTTTTAATAAAATCCATATGCTTAGGTGATAAGCTACATGTATAGTGCAATGTTCAGGAGAAACTTTTCAGTCTATAATCTGATGTTGCAGAGAAGGAACTGGCCTGGAAATTCCTGCAATTTTTGCATCTATCAGAGACAGGGGTAGGGAAGAGAACCCTGGTTTAGAAAATCTTAGACTAACACAAGGAATAATTAACTAACAGCAAAACTAATATGAGGAAATTAAGGGAAGGGTCAAGAAACAAACTTAGATCTTATGGGGCAGATGGAAGGAACCATTTTGCTTACAGTTGTAGATATTTTTCACTTTGGGTGACAGGGGTTGCCCATCATCATTTTGTTAGTTGTCTAGGGTGAGTCCAATGGACTAGAGAGTATGTATTGGCTGCAACTGCTGAGATTCAGGGCTCAACCAGCACATGAACAGACTGAAGTTTTAAGTCTCTGGGACATATATATAACATAATAATTCTTAAACACATAAAATGTTATTATTCCAGGGTCTGAAAAAACATATATTTTTCTGTTGTTGTCTTTTCATTTTTTTACTTACTAGAAGTAAAAATAGCACAGTAAAATATGTTGTTTGTGAAATTTTTCAGTGAATTTGATATATGAGCAAAGAAATGTAATGTGCAAGGAAATACAGTTTTTCATTTTTGAGTAATTTTACCATTAGCTGGTCCTTTTAGATCATTTAAGAATGTATAGTTAATTTAAATAAAAATCAGTATATTTTGTAAATTAAATAATGTGATAGGCTATTACTAATCACAAAAACATGGATGGCTCTCAAAATATCAAAATGAGATTAAAAAGCAACTTATATAAATTTTTAAATAGGCAAAATTATTCCATTGTGTTTGAAGTCAGGTGATAGGGGTAGTGATTACATGGGGTACATGACGCTTGGAGAAAAGAGTTAATATTGCATTATTTTACCTGGTTGCTGGTTACATAGGTGTGCTTATTTTACAATAATTTATTTAACTATACACCTATGATTTGTAAACTCTTCTCCATGTATTTTATGCTTCAATATGTTTTTAAAAATACATAGTTGGGAGAGAATTCTCCAGGAATATTTTCACACTTCTGCACAGTCTAGGTTTTCTGAACAAAGAGCACGCAAACCTGGCTGAACAATGATTAAATAGCAAACATGCTTTGGAAGGTAGTGTATAGCTCCAAAAAGATTTAGAGTTTGATCTCCCTGGAGCCATGTGTTCATATTCCAGAGTAGTAAAATCCAAGAGACCATTCTCTCTCCTTCCCAGAGAAGATTTCAGGGTAAAGGTCTCTGGGCCAACATGCCAGCCACCCGATACAAGCTCCAAGTCTCGTTATTTTGGGTTTCTTTTCCTGTGGTGCAAAGCCACTACATGAGCAGGATGACATCCAGTTATCACTGCATCTGATGGATTAAGGATTAGAGCTCAGGAAACCAGAACTTAGAAGCTCTATGTGGCAGCTTGAAATGCTTTCATGAATGTCAAAGACAAGGATTATGTTTGTGAACTAATACATTCCCATGGGTTTGAAAGCCTTTCAGTTGGTCTATGTCAGTGAGGTGTGACTCAGGTTGAGTCTCTGCCCTTTACTGGGTCTGATATAAATGGAGACACACACAGGAAAAGAGAGCTCTGCTATATTTCATCCAGCCATGTGAGAGGAAAAGGGAGCCACCATATTATATTGACCCCGCCATGTGAGAGAGAGGACTGCAAGAAAACAGAAGCCCCAACGGCTGAGGCCCAGGGAGAGAGGAGCCATATGCCTGATAATGCACAGGTGAACTCGAGAACAAAGTGACGCAGCCAGACTGATAGAAGAGGCCCAAAAAGACACAAGCCTATGCCTGGTTGCTCACAGCTGAGTTCCAGGATCTGGGTCCCAATAGACAGTGAGCTTGCAGGGGACGGCAGAGACTTCGGCAGAGATAGGCGACCATCTTGCTTTGCCACGTGGCCAGACAACAGGATCAACAGTAGCTGACTTTGGTGAGAAAGCACCTTTGATGGTGCCTTGATTTGGACATTTCACAGTCTTGGAACTGTAACCTTTTACCCAATTAAATTTCCCTTTATAAAAGCCAACACAGCATAATATTCCATCGTGTGTATAAGCTACAATTTGTTTTTCCATTCATCAGTTGATGGACACCTGGGTTGTTTCCAACTTTTGTCAATCATGAATAACACTGCTATGAACATAGGTGTGCAGATGTCTGTTCATGTCACTGTTCTCAGTTCTTCTGTGTATATACCTAGTAATGGTATTGCCGGGTCATGTGGCAAGTCTATATTCAAATTCTGTAGGAACTGACGAACAGTCCTCCACAGTGGCTCTACCATTCTACATTCCCACTAACAGTGAACAAGCATTCCTATCTCTCCACATCCTCTCCAACATTTACAGTTTTCCAACTTTTTTTAAAATAAAGAATTGCTTTATAGATAAAAGAAAAATACACAGCCTATAAAGCACTAAGAAATTTAAATATCTAAGTCATAGCAAACAGGTGGCGATTTCACATCCAGGGTTGTCTTGAAAGAGACTGCTACAGAGTAGGCTCCCACATCAGAGAAGGCATCAATTAAATAGCACCAGTCTCCCAACAGCACGATTCACGTTTCAGTTACGATAGCATAAAACCTGTGAGGAACTGCCTAAGTACAGGCTTCTATAATAAATTACAGCCACTCACTGCTCATTGCATAGACTGAAAGAAGAGTGTTTTCTTGTAAAACAAGCTGTAGTAACTTGAGCTGTCTTGACTAGTACTAAGTGCACTTCAGCATCCCATCCATTTTGGTTCTGCAAGACATGAATATTTCAGTACATCTGTGTCCTCTGGTTTCTCTGACCTTTTTCGGGGCCATTTGGTATAATCTTTTTTATTAATATATTTTTATTGAAGTACATCATTCATACCTGAACATACATAAACAATAAGTGTATAGTAAAAGTTGTGAACTAACAAAATAAACTTTGCACAGGGGTCTCATATATCACCCCTCCACCAACACCTTGCATTGCTGTGAAACATTTGCTACAAACTATGCATGGGCATCATCAAAATCTTACTACTAACTATAGTCCCTATCTTATCTTGGTGTATTTTCCCCCCAACCCATCCTATTTTTTTTAAACAAATCAATTTTATTGATACATATTAAAAAGCATACCATTTATCCAAAGTGTGCAATCAATGGTATTTGGTATAATCATATAGTTGTGTGTTCATCACTTCAATCATTATTAAAGCATTTTCATTATTTCAATAATCAGAATAATAAACAAAAAACAGACAAACAAACAAACAAGGAAATTTCTCCTCTCTCAATCTCTCTGTTTCCCCTGCTGTACAAAGCTGCAATTTCTGGCTATTTGTGGATAATTATTTATTATCATGCAGCGGTAAGAAGAAATGAAGTCGTGAAGCATACGACATCATGGATGAACCTGAAGAACAGCATGTTAAGTGAAGTAAGCCAGATACAAAAGGACAAATGCCGTATGACTGTGCTATTATGAACCAGATATATTGTGTAAACTCGTGGAGTTAATAATCAGAATATAGGTCAACACAAAATAGAATGAGGGTAGAGAATGGAAAGCTGAGGGTTAGTCTGTGCAGAATTGGTAAAAAGTTTGTTTGGAAATCTTTGGAAATGAATGGAAATGGTGAAAGCACAACATGGTGTGTGTAACTAGCAGAACTATTATATGGGTATGACCTTGGTTGAAAGGGTAAGTCTAAAGTCATGTATATTACTAGAAGGAAAGCTAAAAAATGTAACATGGGACTGTATAACAGAGTGAAACCTCATGTAAATTATTAATATGGATGATATTGCATATATATGATTGTTTTTTATGCCATATAAATAGAAATTGAGAGAGAGTAGGAAACAGAATAACAGCTATGTATGGTAGGGGAAGCATAGAGAGATTGAGACATGGTGAGTTCTGTTTGTTTTTGTGGTTTTTGTATATTATTATTATTATTATTATTATTGGAATAATGAAAATGCTCTAAAAATGAATGGAGTAATGAATGCACAACTATGTGAGTATACCAAATACCATTTATTGTCTACTTTGGATGGATTTATGCTTTATTAATGTGTATCGATAATATTGATTTGTTAAAAAAAAAAAGGTCAATGCATTTCTGGTACTTGGTATCAACAGCCCCATGGCAAACTAAAACACTTTGTGAGTAATAAACTGTCTGTTCTCTGATCTAGACACCTTGGGTTTCCTGTCAGGATGCAAATATATATATATATGTATTTACATATAAGTATTTAAATATATATACACACACATATCTATATCCACACTAGTATTTATTTTAATACTATTAGTGTATATTGTATACTAGGTAGATATTTATAACTATGTAACTATATAAATATATGTTTATATATAAAACACATACTTGTAATTTATGCAGGAGTTGATGTATGCAGAAATGTACATACAGTACTTATTAACTTATGTTTTCTAAAAGGTATTTCATTTGCTAGTACATAATGATTGTTAGAGGTTTTTGTCTGCTTGCTGTGAACTTGGGGTAACATTAGAAATAAAATCTCGATTTTTAAAAAATATTCCTTAGAGTCTTGTGTTGTGCCAGAATTTGTTAATGCCAGAAAGAAAGGTAATGCCAGATGGTTTAAGCTCAATGACAAATTGGAGTATGAATGCAATGACGGATACGAAAGCAGAGATGGAAACACCACAGGATCCATAGTATGTGGTGAAGGTGGCTGGTCCCATTTGCCCATATGCTATGGTAAGTATTTTTTCTTCTGGAAGATAAGATAATTCTGAGTGTATTTCTTTTTGTGTGTGCTCTATGCAGAGATGTTTCCTATGGAACAAGAATTTAAAAATTCAAGATGTTCCAGATCGCTTTAAAGAACCAAAGTTAAATATCAATTTAATAACATATATTTGACAAGCACTTGCTTTCAAAATAAGGTTGCTTATTTGCCACACACATCATATTTGTGACCAAAATGAAAGCTATTTTCAAGGTATCTCAGACTCTGCCAGTTTCCTCAAACTCGCCCTTTCCTCAAATCACTCTGCCCTCTGCTTCTGTTGTCACATCTTGTACTCTGATTCTGATGCCCCTGAATTATTTTTATCTTGTCGGGACCTTTGTAATTATATTGGGCTCTCCCAGATAATTCAATATAATGTCTCCAGCTTAAGGTCCTTAAATGAATCACATCTACAAGTCTGTTTTGCGATTTAAGGTAATTTATTCACAGATTTCAGGAATGAGGATGTAGACATCTTTGGGGGCCATTACTATACACCACCATGTACTAACTATAAGTGAATGAAGCAGTTGAAAAACTCTGCATCAGCCAAGATCAATCATTTTCAATGGCATTTTTTTACAATTGAATAAGAAAACTTTACACAACCAAAAAAGAATTGTCATGCAAAATGTTGGAATAAGAAACAGGGATACAGAGGTACAATTTTTATAGAGGCCGAATGAGTCACAATCTAGTGGGATCTGTTCAGATAAACTGATATTAATCCACTTAACTGATAACAATACATAGGGCTAGCTAGTTTAAGTAATAATTCTGAGATTATTTAATTTGAAATATTTTGTTTCCTCATTTTGTAAAATGAGGAACTATTTGCTTTTTAGCATTCCCTCCCCCTTAAAATTTATTAGATATAGCTTGTTCAGCTGTTCTAGGTAATCCACTTTTTAAACATTACTATAATTTTTATGAAAAATATAATTAAATATGTTGCATTTTTATTTTTTATTTGAAGGATGATTTTCATGTGTTGTGTGTGGCGAACTTTCATATTCTGTTCTGTAAACAAATAATTAATAAAAGCCAATCCAAACTAAAAAATTTTTCTTTGCAAACAACATCTCAGGACATATCTATTAAAATCCTGAAGTGATTATTTTACAAAATTTTACCTTGCATATATTTATTGGGAGTAAACAATAAATTTTTAACTTTTTTAAAGTAAGAATATGTTTTATATCTCTCTATATATGCAGCCCCTGAATTTTATTTTTATATAGGATATAGTAAATTTATTTTTGTAATGAAAATTTTATATTCATGTATGTTCATTTACTTTAATTTCATTTTTAGAAATAGAATGTCTTCTTCCACTTTTAGAAGAAAACATAAATGCATATCCAAAGCAAGAAAAATACAAAGTTGGAGATGTGTTGAAATTTTCCTGTAGTAAAAGACTTATAAGAGTTGGACCAGATTCAATTCAGTGCTACCAATTTGGATGGTCACCTAATTTTCCAACATGTAAAGGTCAGTATTTATTTTGTGATTAATGAAACAAGAATTAGATTTTTTATTAATGTCTATGTTTTTATTGCAGCTTAAATAACATATATAATCTGATACAGCCCCCAAAATGGCAAAGATTATATTTTAACTGGGAATGAGAAGGGATATATGGTCTTTAGTAATTGATTTGCATAGATTATTCAAGTTTCCTAAATCAAAGAGTAATTCTGCCTCTGTGTTTTGAAATATGTAGTAGGATTTTATAGATCAAATATAGTAGCTGGGATTGAGAAAATTTAGTTTTGTCCCCTGACCAATATGAATAAAAAGGATAGACTTTTTAAAAATACTGAATGGACATTATCAAGTTTTATTAAATAATCAATAGCCATCACACATATGGATTATTTACTATAAAACAATAATTTTTTACTTACTTCAGGTATGACACCATATTCTCAAGTTTTTTGAACAAATGATTTTAGGTATCTCTAGACATTAGTAAAAACTATAATTATATTTTGTATATTATAATATTTGGTAACTTAACATTTGGTTAACTTAACATTTATATAATATCAAGATTATTGAAAATGCTTTAAAATCTTCAAAAGTGCAACTAATATCCTGGTTGTAATAAACAACCTAAAAAATATTTGGAGAGGGGCAATCAGGATATTTTAACATATAAAGGTTGTAAGTTTATACTAAGAAATCACCTTTATTTATTAGAAAGACATTCTGAAAACTTTGGGAGTGAAATCTTGCCATATTTGTCATTTACTTTAAATTACTTCACAAAAATTAAGTAAAAGGCAAAATGTTAATAATTTTTATATTTAGGTAATTAGTACAGCAATATACATTATGCATTCTCTTTGCTTTTGTTAGTTTAAAATTGTCCATAATAAAAAGTCAATATTTGAGGGAAAGAATAAAGTCAATACGCTCTGTACGCTGTAAAAATACACTGAAAAAAAAGGAGTGTAGTATAAATGTAATTAATTCTAGGTGTACCAAACTAGTAACTCGACATTTTGTTAGTTTTATAATTTTCAGATCATTTAACCATTATTTACACAGTTTCTCTGTAATAGAGCAAGTGCAATCGTGTGGTCCACCTCCTCAACTCCCCAATGGGAAAATTAAGTTGATAAGGAAAGAAGAATATGGACACGGTGAAGTGGTGGAATATGATTGTAATCCCAGTTTTCTAATGAAAGGACCTAATAAAATACAATGTATGGATGGAGAATGGACAACTTTGCCCACTTGTATTGGTAACGCCATATTCATATTCAAACATGAACAGTCACTCTTTACTTTGTACTTATCTATAAATACATATGTAAATATATTTAAAATATTTTAAACAGATTTTTTATTAAATTTACCCAGAACAGGTGAAAACATGTGGAGATATACCTAAACTCAACCACGGCTATGTCCTGCCCTCTGCTTCTCCGTATCGCCATGGGGATTCACTGGAGTTGAAGTGCACAAGTGCATACACAATGATTGGAAATCAAAGGATTACCTGTATTAGTGGAATGTGGACCCAGCTTCCTAAGTGTGTTGGTAAGAATACACTTCTCAATTTGATATTTGATTCTTTACAACTTTTTAAATGGATAAATATATTTATACCAGCATATGCTGGTACCCATCAGGCATTAAATTATTAGGATTAAGAAATGTATTAAGAACAAATATTATTATAATAATATAATAATAATAACATAATTACTTAATAAACTGAGCTATGAAGGATTTCCTTTCGCCTAGGAGCACTGTGAAAAATTATTGCAACACTAAGGATACTGTAAACCAAGAAAATTTGGAAACCCTGCTGTAGGATAATCACCTCTATTCCACTCCCCATCATCACCATGTGATGGAGCTATGCAGACTGATTTTCCTTAGTTCTTGGACATGACGTGTTCTTTTAGACCTTTATGCCTTTTCTTGTGCTTTGCTCACTTCCTACAACATTTGTCTGCACTTTAATAACATGTGAATCTTCTATTCAAGACCCAACTCAAATTTAACTCCCTTCTGAAAGCTTACGTGATTCGTTTTCAACAAACACTACCCCATCTTGAAACTCCAGTAGAATATGTTCTCTCCACTGTGCTATCTGTATATATTTCTAACGATACTCATCACATTATCTTGTAGTAAATCGGTATCTTTCTTCCCATTTAGACTGTATCAGGATACCAGTGTCTGTTTATATGGGCCCAGTGCTTAATTCAGTGCCTTAAGATTTAGGACACTATGATTCTGTGTCAGTAACTCTTTTTTTTTAGTTTTAATGAATTCACTTCCTTTATTGCAGTAACCTCTACACAAAGTAGCAACCGCAATACTAAATTCTTTTTGGAATTATTTTTGATTGCCTTTCCGTAGTTTCCTCACCTAGGGCTTGGTCCATTTGATATCAGTTTTCTATGTCTCATATTTACACACTCTACCCTCTGGTGGTCATAGGTTTTGTTGTAGACATGGGTAATCTATACAGGCTTTGCAGGACATTTTAATTGAATTAGTGTCTCTCAACCTGTCCCTATCTTTCTTTCTCAGCTGAAATCAGTTTTACTCTCATAGAGGTTCTCGATAAGAAGACATAGCTGAGGTCCTTTGATCTAATTTTGTTTAAAAATTTGGGGAAAAGTAGAGAAAAATAAAGAGAAGGCTGTAAAATACTCATGTTCCCACTAACCAAAATTGATCGTTTAGTGCTATTTGCTTCTACCCAGTCTGAAGTCAGACTGCAGCAACCTGAATCTTAGCTCTGCTCCATCATAGCTTCTTAAAATGAGTGTCTTTTAACCTACCAATCCTTAATTTCTTCATCAAAATTGGGACAATATATTGACATACTTAACTCATAGGATTGTTAAAAACTTAAATGTGATAATACAAATAAAGTACTTAACATACTGACATTTGGTAGCTTCTTGGTTAAACAATCTTTTTCAAATTGAGTACATATTAGAGAGGGAAAGAAAAATAAGTGCCTTTTACTAAGCATAGATTCCTTATCAAAATTTATCTAAGGTTTGATTCCCAGATGGGATTGGTTTATTCAATTTACTTTGGGTTCATTTATTTTTAAAATATCATTTAAAAATTATTAATACAGGCATACTTCAGAAACATTTCGGGTTTAATTCTAGACCACTGCAATAAAAAGAATATCTCAATAAAGTGAGTCATATGAAATTTTTGGTTTCCCAGTGCATATAAAAGTTAAATGCACACTACATCATACTCTATTGAGTGTATAATATCATTTTGTCTTAAAAAACAATGTACATGCCTAAATTAACAATGCTTTATTGCTAAAAATGCTAACCATCATCTGAGCCTTCTGTACTAAAATGGTGCCAATAGGCTTGCTCAGTGCACTGCTTTTTTATTCTTTATTTTTAAAGGAGCTTTATATTACATAAATGTTACATGGAAAATATACGAGATTCCCATATACCCTATCCCCTACTCCTCCCACACTTTCCACCATTAACAACATCTTTCATTTGTGTGGTTCATTTGTTACAATTGTTGAACACATATTGAAACATTGCTGCTAAGCATGGTCTATAGTTTAGATTATGTTTTACACTTTCCACTGAACAATTTTATAGGTTTTGACAGAAGATATAATGGCTTGTATCTGTCATTGCAATATCATGCAGAACAATTCCAATATGTCAAAAATGCCTCCTGTTACACCTATTCTTCCCTCTCCCTGCCCTCAAAACCTCTGGTGACCACTGTCTTTATATCAATGTTACAAGTTCTTCCATTACTAGAATAATGGTAAGTCTACTTTGGTCCATAGTTGCATTGCCCCCATACGTTTGTTCATTCCTCTATCGTGAGGATTTGGGGATGGTGATACACACTCTACTACCGATTGAGAGGGGGCTCAGATCCCAGGGAGCAGATGGATGAAACTGCCTTGCTTCCAGTTGCAGATACTCTGTGCTTCTTGGGATAGGCATTGTCCATCATCATACTTTTGTTAGTTGTCCTCAGTGAGTCAGATGAACCGGAGAGTAGGTGTTAGCTGTAACTCTCCTGAGAATAAGGGCTCAACCAGCATATGAATAGCCAGAAGATGTAAGTCTCTGGGGCACATATTTAATGGATATAGTGCTAATTATGGGTTCATATAAATGGGGCCAAAGAACCATGTGTAGGAAAATTAGAAATGAGCTACCTCTGATACACTGGGGGAGACGGGTTACCATATATTCCTAGGTAAGGCCCACTGACAGGGTGCCGATTTCCTGGGGTTGTCTGCCCTGCCAATAATGTCTAGATGTCTCTAGAGCCCCCAGGAGCACCCCTGCTTCAGGCACTGTTTACTGTGGCCGATAGTGAGATCCTCCTGAGACGTGCATAAGCGTAACCTCTGCAGTGACCTCCTGATTCCCTTAGCCACAAAAAGTCATTTGCTTTTATTTAAAGATTTTTTTTTTTTAATTTATACACCCCCCGCTTGCTGCTTGTGCTCTCTGTGTTCATTTTTGCTTTGCGTTTTTCCGTGTCTGTTTATCTCCCCCTGCTGGGTCAGCTCACTGCGCGGCGGCGGCGGCTTGCCTCCCATGTGGTAAACCAGAGTCCAACCAATTGAGCCACAGCCGGGCCCCCTCATTTGCTTTTAATATTTCCCCTTTTGGTTGCCACAAATCTTCAATTTGTAAAAAAACACAATATCTGTGAAGCACAATAAAGCAAAGTGCAATAAAACAAGGTACTCCTGTAATTACCAGGAACTGGGCTAATGTAGCACATATGAAGATGAACAAAACATGATTCTACTTTAACCATCCCTTTTATTAGTAATAAAATAAATCACTGAAATACAAACACTGATGAAAAAATAGAAGTATCCATTCTTCTCTCTACTCATGAAGAGACAATCTTCATTATGAGTAGAAATTGTACTTTACACTCTACTTTGAATTTTTTCATATGCACACATGGATCCATGAATAAAAATTGGATGTGATTTACGTGCTTTTTGTAATAACTTACATAAACAAAATCATTGCCTATTCATTGATGTGCAAAGCTTTTCCCTTCAGCATTATAATTTTGCTGTGTTGTAGCCTACCTTAAAAAAGTACATATTAAATTTACATTACCCTGTTAATGATGGATATTATTTGTTTTTGTCCTGGTATAAAGACATGCTTGAGGCATTAACTATAGTTTATCCCTAGGAGTAGAATTCCTGGGTCCTGAGGTATGATCCGATCCAAATTTACAAAGTACTGCCAAATATTCAAAGTCCTCTACCTCTCTCTTTGCTTCCATTTGATATTTTAATATTTTTGAATTTTTCAGTTTGATGGGTCAAAACCATGGTCCCATATTTACTTAATTTGCTTTTTTTTTGAGTAATAGATATTGAGTTTCTATACAAATAGCTATTAGCAGCTAAGATTTTCTATTCTGTACAATGAACAGTTTTCTATTCTTTTGTATTTTCTTATTGATTTTAAGACATACTTGAGTTTTAAATGGAATCCTTTTATATTTTTATTGCAAATATTTTAAATTTTAATTTGCTTTCTTATAATTTTTTTATGATTTCATTTTCATTCAGAAGGTTTTGTTGTAGATCCATTTATAAATCTTTCTTTTTGTGTGCTTTTATGTAGAATGTTTGTCTGTGAATGTCTTGTTTAGGAATCCCTTCATTTTTTAAATAAAGATACTCTCTTTCTTTAAGCATTATGATTTTGTTACCAATATCTAATCTTAATTCATTAATCTCTCTAAGAGTTTTAGCTTTGTATTAGAGTGCCTTTTTTCCCTTCATATAGAAAACTGTATCAATACCATTTAGTGAATTGTCTGTCCTATTTCTATCAGCATTTAATTCCCCACATGCCATTTACTAACATTTATATATTTATAAATATATCTACTTCTGGATTATATATTCTATTCCCTTAACCTGTTTGTTTATTCATTCTTGTACTAATATGACAAAATTATTATTATTATAACATTTTTATAATTGTTATAATTTAATTATTATAGACTTTTTAAGATGTAATAATCTACTTGTGTTTTAAAATCAATTTCAATGGTAATTCCAATTCAATTTTGATTGGGATTGTATGAAATTTATAAATTTGGCTAGAATTAGAATTTGACTGATATTGAACCTTCCATTAATATTGAATCTTCCTTGCATGAATACCGCTATTTATTTATTCAGGTCTCATATTATAATTTTCCATATGGTTCTATAAATTTTTCACTGAAAGTATTTTTACATAAGTTTTCACTCCAGATTCTTTAAGAAACAGATGAGAATATGAATGAGATCTTCTATTAATTTATATATTTGAGTAGTTATGCTTTCTATATATAAGAATATAATTTAATTGTGTATAGTGATTTTATTTCCAGTAACCTTGCTAAATTCCTGTATTAGTCCTAATTTTGAATTTGAATATTTTATTTCTACAAATAATGATAAATTCTCTTATTTCATTGCTTTACCTCAGTTTTTATCTCAGTATGGTTCAGAAATAATAATCATGGGCCCCCAGTTATTTTTTGTTTTTTTAAATATATTTTTATTTAAAAAAAAAAGACATTTAGATTAAATAAATGTTACATAAAAATATAGAGGATTCCCATGTGTGTTGCAACTCCATTGAGATTCAGGCCCAGCTGGCACATGGACAGCCCAAAGATTTTAGTCTCTTGGATGTACACCTATCAACCCTAGTACTAAATATAGGTTCAAATAAAAGGGTCAGAAGAGCTGTGTTTAGGGAATCCACAACCCAGTCCAACTCTGTCACTTTGGGGAGCATACATTCCAAAGTAGGGCCCACTGGCAAGGCAACAAATTCCTGCGCTATGGGCCCATGGGCCCGGACTATAGTGTCTGGATGTCTCCAGAGCCCTCAGGAATCCCATTATTTGAGGCAGTATTTACTTTGGCAATTCATTGAGATCCTGCTGAGACATGCATAAGACTAACCTCTGGAATGACCTCCTGACTCACTTTGAAGTCTCTTAGAACTCATCTTGAGTTCTTTTAAGTTCTGGTGTTTATCA
>PVKH010000631.1:0-35865 GCA_004027955.1 Chaetophractus vellerosus
ATGCTAAAGGAAGTTCTACAGGTTGAAAGGAAATAACAGGAGAAAGAGATTTGAAGGAGTGTGTAAGAACATCTAAAGAGACAAAAAGAGATATAAAAACAACAAATGATATACATAAACCCAAAGAAAATATCACTAATGTAAGTAATTGAGTAATACTGAATGTTAATGGATTAAGCTCTCCAGTCAAGAGACACAGATTGGCAGAATAGATATGAAAATATGACCAATCTATATGTTACCTACAAGAAACCCACCCTAAATTAGACCCAGGGATTCAAGGAGCCTGAATATGAGTGGCTGGAAAGCAATTTTACAAGCAAACAATAACCAAAAAATCCAGGACTCATAATAATATTGGACAAAACAGACTTCAAATTCAAAACTATTGTTAGAGACAAAGATGGACACTATATAATAGTAAAAGAGGTAATCTTTCAAGAAGAAAGAACAATCATAAACATTAATGCACCTAATCAGGGTGCCTCAAAATACATGAGGCAAATACTGGAAAAATTAAGTGGAGACATAAATTCCTCGGCAATTATAGTGGGAGAATTTAATACACAGTTATCACCATTAGACAGAACATCTAGGCAGCGAATCAATAAAGAAAAAAAGGCTCTGAATAAGAGGAGCTGGACCTAATAGTCATATACAGAATGCTACAAACAAATACAGCAGGATATACATTCTTATCAAGTGCACATGGATCATACTCCAAGATGAACCACATGCTAGGCCACAGAACAACACTCAATAAATTCATAAAGATTGAGATTACACAAAGCAATTTCTCTGAAAACACTAAATGAATTTGGAAATCACTAAGGGCCAGAGAAGCAGATTAGGCATAAAGATATGGAAGTTAAACAACACACCCTTAGACAAACAATGAGCCAAGGAGGAAATCTCAAAATAAATCATTAACTACCTTGAAATGAATGAAAATGACAACATAACATATCAAAACTTATAGGATGCAACCAAAGCTGTAATGAGAGGGAATTCCATAGCCATAAGTGCATATATTAAAAAAGAAGAAAGAGCTAAAATTGAAGACCTAACTACACACCTGGAGGAATTGGAAAAACAACAACAAACTAACTCCAAAGGAAGTAGAAAGAAAGAAGTAACAAAGGTTAGAGCAGAACTAAATGAAATAGAAGATAAGAAAACACTAGAAAAAATAAAATAAACAAAACTAAAAGATCAATAAAATTTACAAACCATTAGCCAGACTAACAAAGTAAAAGAGAAATCAGATGCAAATACACAAAATAAGGAATGAGGAATATTTTATCAGTACTGAACCAACAGAAATAAAAATTATCATAAGAGGATACTTTGAAAAATTATATATCAACAAGAATGATAATTTAGAGGCAATGGACAAATTTCTAGACTCTCACAAACCGCCTGCTTTGATGAAAGAAGAAATTGATGAACTTAATAGTCCATTTACAAGTAAAGAGACAGATTCAGTTATCAAAAATCTCTGAACTAAGAAGAGCCCAGGACCAGGTGGATCCAAAGGTGAATGCTCTCAAACATTCAGAAAAATGCTAACACCAAACCTGCTTATGCTCTTCCATAAAATAGAAATAGAAGGAACATTGCCTAACTTATTCTATGATGCCAACACTACCCTAATACCAAAACCAAACAAAGATACCACAAGATAGGAAAATTACAGACCAATTTCTCTAATGAACCTAGATACTAAAATCCTCAACAAAATATTTGCCACCCCTCCTATTTAACATTATCTTAGAAGTACATGTTGGAGCACTGAGGCAAGAAAAAGATAAAAAAAGGCATCCAAATTGGAAAAGAAGAAATAAAAATTTCATTATTTGTTGACATGTTCCTATACATAGAAAGCCCTAAGAAATCTAGATCAAAGCTTCTAGAACTTATAAAGGACTTCAGTAAAGATGCAGGTTATAAGATCAATGCTCAAAAATCAGTATCATTTCCATACACCAATAATGAGCAGTCTGAGGAGGAAATCAAGAAAATAAATACCATTTACAATAGTAATTAAAACAATCAAATACCTGGGAATAAATTTAACTAAAGATGTGAAAGACTTATATAGAGAAAACTACACTACACTGTTAAAGGAAATCAAAGAAAACTTAAATAAATGGAAGAATATTGTCTGTTCATGGATAGGAAGCAAAACATCATCCAGATGTGTATCCTACCCAAATTAATCTACAGATTTAATGCAATCCCAATAAAAATCAACACTGTATTTCTTAATGAATTGGAAAAACTAAGTACAAAATATATTTGGAAGGGTAAGAGGCCCCAAATCACCAAAGACATATTGAAAAAGAAAAAATGAAGGTGGAAGTATCACACTATCTGACTTTAAAACATATTACAAAGCTACAGTGCTCAAAACTGCATGGTATTGGCACAAGGATAGACATACAGACCAATAGAACTGAATTGAGAGTTCTGATATAGATCCTCACATATAGAGTCATCTGATATGTGAGAACACCACCAAGCCCACTCAGTTGGGAGAAAATGGCCTCTTCAACAAATGGTTCTTGGAGAACTGGATATCCATATCCAAAAGAATGTGAAAGGAACACCTACTCACACCTTAAACAAAATTCAACTGAAGATGGATCAAGGATCTAAATAAAAGAGCCAAGACCATTAAGACCCTGGAAGATAACATAGGGAAGCATCTACAGGACCTTGTAATAGAAAATGGTTTCATGAAATTCACACCCAAAGCATGAGCAGCAAAAGAAAAAATAGATAAATTGGATCTCCTCAAAATTAAAACTTTTGCACCTCAAAGGATGTTATCAAGAAAATAAAAAGGCAGCCTAGCCAATGGGAGAAAATATTTGTCAACCATATATCTGATAGAAGACTAACATCCTGCATATATAAATAAACCCTACACCTCAAAAATAAAAAGAGAACCCATTTGAAACTTGGGCAAGTGACCTGAAAAGGCACTTCTCCAAGGAAGAAATACAAATGGCTAAAAAGCACATGAAAAGATGCTCATCATTGCTAGCTATTAGAGAAATAAAAAAAAGTACAATAAGATACCATCTTGCACCCATTAGAATGGTGGTTATTAAAGAAAGAGCAGACTATAAGTGTTAGAGAGTATGTAGGGGAATGGGAACCCTCATCCACTGCTGGTGGGGTTGTGAATGGTCCAGCCACTGTGGAGGACAGTATGGCAGTTCCTCAAAAACTAAGTATAGATCTTCCATATGATCCATACTTAGTTTCCACTGCTGGGTATATAACCAGAAGGATTGAAAGCAAAGACACAAAAAGATAGATGCACACCAATGTTCATAGTGGCATTGTTCACTGTTGCCAAAAGTTGGAATCAACCCAGGTGCTTATTAACAGATGAATGGGTAAACAAAATGTGGTACATACACAATGGAATATTACTCAACTGTAAGAAGGAATAAAGTGCCACTACAGGGGTTAACATGGATGCATCTTGAAGACTTTATGTTAAGTGAAGCAAGCCAGCCATTGAACGATGAAAAGTACATGACCTCACTGATATGAATTAACAAATTTAGTGGTCTCAGAGAGCAATTTTCTGTATGATAGGTTTACAAGAAAGAGAAGAGAAGGTTGTGAGCCATCACCCATACTGATGTAATGTATGGTAAAGTGATAGAGTGTAGTTGTGTATTGAAGGGATCAGACAGGAGAATAGTGATATTGTTGGGTGCAGGGTTTACAGGGGGGCAGATTGGGAAGAGTGGGTTAGAATACCCAGGATACTGGGCAGAGAGTTGGGAGAGGGACCACCTAGTGGGACCACCAGGTGAATTCTTGGGATTTGTGGGTATGAGGTTGAAAGTACAGGCGTGGAAATGCTCTTATGGCAATATGAAAAAGAAGGGTCACTGTTTTAGCATGTTGGTTGGTGCAGGCCTTCGGGACAGGGCGCACCTGGAGCAAGCTTCTAGGGAGTGTGTGAGTGTTCATTCTGTCATAACATGTTGTATCAGTGGGTGGAGACCCACATAATGAGTGAAAAGGAGTTGTACTCCCATTTTTTGAGGACCCATTCATTCAGAAGTAGACAGGTGGGAGTCTTCAAGAGAAAGGGTGGTTCATAATAGGGGAGGAGAAACCAGTGTGTCAAGACCCCTTGTTACAAGAAACTATTAATGTCATCATCCAAAAAGTCAAGCCAGGGGGTTGTCCTTGGTCCCTGGGGGATGGGGAGGGAAGAACAGTATATATCAAACAAGGGGTATTTAGTGGTCATTAGAAAAGTTCTTCATTACCTTACAGTGATGGACACAGACAAGGTAAATATCAAAATTTATAAAAGTGTACATTCTTATGTGTAAACTATACTGTAAACCATTGACAATGGTTAGTAGCTATGTTTCACTATTTGTATATAAGTTATAACAATACCACCATCCACATATAAAAAGGTACTAAAATGGGGTGAGGAAAGAAGGACGAATTTGGGTATATGAGAGACCCTTGTATTCTGTGTATGACTTTGCTTTGAACTTAAACTTCTTTGAAAACAAAATAAAAAATAGAGAGACACTGGGGAATGAGAGGGTAAAGGTGTCACAGTATAGACAGGATACCAGATATTGTAATGATGAAAGGCAAAATGTCAAAAAATATATTTTTTAAATATGTAAAAATATTTTCCCAATCTTTTCATTGTATTTTATTTTTAGTTTTTTTTAAGTTTTCATGTACTTTAATGCTTACATCTAACTCATTATTATTATTCCATTTTCCTGTTAATTGTATTAGAATATTGTATTGCTTTCATCAATAAAGCAGCTTTGGATCACAGAAGGGTTACAACTGGAATGGGAGAGAGTTCTTGTTGGGGGTGTGAGGGATGGGGGTGCATGGGAGGAAGTTCACCTGAACATACTTACAAGGTATATAAAGTTCTTCAAATGTTCATGGGGCATTCTCACAGTGGGTAGAGAATCACTCAATAATTGAGAGAATACTGAATTCCAATCCTGGAGAGATCTGCCACATTCTCCATTGGAGCAGCAACTGTACCCAAGTGCAGGGACAGTGAATGGTGAAGGAGGATGATCCACTGATGGGCCCTTGTTATTGATGACTAGCCTTATGAGTCTTTGCTCTTGAAATTGAAACAGCCTATTGTTATGGGGTGCCTAAGGGTTGATTCCTGAGAACCTCCTTTTGCTCAAATGTGGCCTCTCTCTAAGCCAAACTCAACATATGAATGCATTAACTTCCTCTCAGCATGGGACATGACTCCTGGGGATAAGCCTCCATGGCACCAAGTGATTACTACCAAATGCCAACTGGCAATGTGACTGTTAAAAGGCCTCAAATAATAGGGGGAAAAGGTAAAGACAAATGAGTTCATATAGCTAAGAGAATTCAAAGTGAGTAGGAAGGTCATCCCAGAGGTAATGCTTATGCACATCTCAGCAGGACCTCATAGACTTTCAAAGTGGTTATCACCCCAAATAGAGGGGCTCCTGAGGGCTCTGGAGACACCCAGATCCTATGTCCTATGTCAGTAGCTCCAGAGTTTGGTGCCTTGCCAGTGGGCCTTACTTTGGAATTTGTGCTCCTGAGAGTGACAGAGTTGGACTCAAATATGTCTTCCCTGCACATGGTTCATCTGTCCATTCTATTCAAACCTATACATGGTGCTGGATTTTGTAGGTGTACATGCAAAGACTGGAGTCCTTGGGCTGTTCATGTGCCAGCTATGTGTGGAATCTCAGTGGAGCTGCCACTCCTACCCTACAGCTCAATGGACTCACCCTGGAAACCTGGCAGGGAGATGATGATGGACAACATCCATCCCAGGGAATGGAGAGAGTTTGCAGATGCAGGCAGGATAATCCCATCCATCTTATCCATGGGATATAAGCCCCTTCTCATCTGGAGGTGGACTAGCCATCACCATCCCAGAGTCCTTAGGATTCCAGGAAGAGCTATGAATTAGAGTGGACTTACTGGTATTCTATTATAGACATATTTTGATTCAAGCAATGGAAGAAATTACAACAATAATGTGGAGCCAGTGACTACTGGACACTCTGGGGCAGGGAGAGGGAATCACATCTGTAATACAAGAGCTTTTTTGGGACTTGGGAATTGTCCTGAGTGACATTGCTATGACAAACATAGGCCATTTTATATCATCATAAAACATGCAGAACTCTGTGGGAGAGAGTATGTTCTACAATGTGAACTATGGCCCATGGTTAATGGCAATGCCCCAGGTTGTGTTTATCAGTTGCAGGTGATGTGTCACACTAATGAAGGATGTTTACGTGGAAGGTTGTGGGAGGTGTGGGAGGTGGGGCATATGAGAATCCCTATATTTTTGTGTAACATTTATGTAATCTAAGTATCATTAAATTTTTTTAAAAATTTATTATTTAAAAAATGAAGAACAAGATTTAGCAACTATGTACAGCTTGGAACCAGATTGAGAGTTGGGGATTTTGTTTGTTTGTTTGTTGTTTAGTATTATTATTATTGAAATAATGAAAATGCTTTAATAATGATTGAAGTGATCAATGCACAGATATATGTTGATACTAAATACCATTGACTGTATACTTTGGATAAATTTTATGCTTTCTTGGTATGTATCAGTAAAATTGAATTGTTAAAATAAAAGATAGGAATTGAAGGAAACTTTCTCAACATGATAAAGGTCATATATGAAAAACCCACAGCTACCATTATACTTAATTGTGAAAGAATGAAAACATTCTCATGGAGATGAGGAACAAGACAAGCATGCCCACTGTCTCCACTGTTGTTCAATATCATGCTGGAATTTCTAGCTTGAGCAATCAGGCAAGAAAAAGAAATAAATCCATCATAATTGGAAAGAAGAAGAAAAACTTTTCATGTCCACATTGATATGGTCTTATACCTAAAATATCCAGAAAAATGTATAAGAAAGCTACTAGAGTGACAAAACAAATTCAGCAGACAAGCAACAGATAAGATTAATGCACAAAAATCAGTAGTTTTTCTATGTAGTAGTAATGAGCAATTGGAGGAAGAAGTCAGGAAAAAATTCTGTTTACAATAGCCACAAAAATAATCAAATATTTAGGTACAAACTTAACCAAGAATCTAAAGCACTTGTATTCAGAAAACTACAAGGCATTGCCAAAAGAAATCAAAGGAGACCTAAATGCATGGAAGAATATTCCATTTTAATGGTTGGGAACAATAATTTTGTTAAGATGTCAATTCAACCAAAATTGATATACAGACTCAATACAATCCTGACAAAAATCCAACAGCCTTTTTTAAATAATGGAAAACATAATTATCAAAAATTTTTGGACTGGTATGGGAATCAAAATAGCCAGACACATCTTAAAAAGGAGGTATAAAGTTGGAGGACTCTCATTTCTGGACTTTAAAACAGATTAACTGAGGCCGGCTGTAGCCCAGTGTATAGGGCGCCAGTTCACCACATGGGAGGACTCGGGTTCAGTTCCTGGGGACCTCTTTGAGTGGGCAGACTGCCTTGAGAGGGCAAGCTGGTGTGGGTGGGGCAGAGTCACCATGGGCAGGGCAAAGAGCCACCATGGGCAGGGCAAAGCCCCCACAGGGAGGGCAAGTTGCCCACGAACGGAGCAGAACCACCCGCGAATGGAGCAGGGCCACCCACAAGTGGGGCAAGCCACCTGCATGGTAAGCTGACTCAGTGCATCCCTGCAATGAGGGGAGACAAAGCAGACACAGAGGAACACAAAAAATGAACACAGCAAGAGCAAGCAGAAAGGGGGGGATATGTAACAAAAAAAGAAAAAACAGATTAACTAACTACTGTTGTAAAACAGCATGGTCTGGGATAAAGATACACTTATAGGCCAACGGAACCAACCTGATTAGGAAACAGACCCTCATATCTATGGTTAAGTGATTTTAACAAGGCCATCAAACCCACTCAACTGTTTCAGAATTGTCTATTCAACAAATAGTGCTGGGAAGACTGGATATCCATATATGCGAAAAAGAAAGACGACCCCTACCTAACACCTTATACAAAATATTTACTCAATATGGATCAAAGACCTGAATATAAAAGCAATAAGCATAAAACTCCTAGAAGTAAAAGTATGGAAACACCTTCAGAACCTGGGGATAGGTGATGGTTACTTAAACCTTAAACCCAAGGCAAAAAGAATGAATGAAAAAAAAATTATAAATGGAATCCCTTCAAACTTAAACACTTTTGTGTTTCAAGAAGGTGAAGAGGCAACCCACTAAATGGGAGAAAATATTTGGAAAACACAAATCCAATAAGGGTTTAATTTCCATGCTATTTAAAGAGAACATAAAAGCCAACAATAAAAGATCAAGTAATCCAATTTAAATAATAGGCAAAAGACTTAAATAGATATTTCTCCAAAGAGGAAATGAAATGGTGGAAAACCACATAAAAAATGTTTAAAAAATGTTCTGCTATTAGGGAAATGCAGATCAAAATACAATAAGATTTCATCTCACACCTCATAGAAGGGTCATTATTAAAAAATAAACAAGTGCTAGAGAGGATGAGGATAATTAGGAACACTCCTTCATTTTTGGGAAGGTAGAATGGTGCAGCCACTATGGAAGATAGTTTGGTGGTTCCTCAGGAAGCTAAATATAGAAATGGCATATGATCTGTAAATTCCTCTATAAGGAATATATCCAGAAGAACTGAAAACATTAAAGCAAACAGACATTTGCATACCGATGTTTTAGCAGTATTATTCATAATTGCCCAAAGATGGAAACAACTGAACTGTCCATCAAACAATGAATGGATAAACAAGCTTTGGTATATACATGTGATGAAATATTATTCAAGTGTAAAAAAGGAATGAAGTTCTGATGTATGCAAGAACATGGATGAATATGAGGACATTGTGCTCAGTGACATAAGTCTGGCATAAGGGACAAACACTGTATGACCTCACTGATATGAATTAACTATAAAAGCTAATTCATGGAGTAAGAATCTAGAATATAGGTTACCAAGGGATGGAATGACATAGAAAATGGAGAGCTGATGCTTAATTTATACAGAATTTCTATTTAGGTTGATTGTAAAGTGTTGAAAGTGGATGGTGGTGAGGGTAGGACGTTATTGTGAGTGTGGGTAACAGTGCTGAATTATGTATGTGAATAAGTCTTGTTCTGTTTCATAGAAAAACATTTTCTAGGTGTACTATTGACCATATTCATTTTGTACAAAGGGTTCACTATGCTATACAATCATATGTCTCAGTTTTTTAGCTTTCCTTCTATTGCTATACATGGCCTTAAACTTTCCCTTTCAACCACTAATAGTCCATTTATTAGTGCTGCTCTTTATAAACACTATGATGTGCTTTCACCATTTTTATTCATTCCAATTATGAACAAATTTTCTACCACTAATGTACAAAGTAAATCCTCAGCTCTCCAATCTCTAACATCATTCTATCTTATGGTGACTTTTATTCTAGTTATTAACTAATCTTATTTTGTTCACATTAGTGAGACCATACAATATTTGTCCTTTTCTGTCTGGCTTGCTTCACTCAATATAATGGCCTCAAGGTTCATCTATGTTGTCATATGCTTCAGGATTTAATTTCTTCTTACAGCTGAATAATATTCCAAAATGAGAATATACCACAATTTGGTTATCCATTTATCAGTTGGACAGCTGGGTTGTTTCCATCTTTTGGCAATTGTGAAAAATGTCGTTATGCACATCCCAGCAGTAGGCCAATGTCTGTATGCCTTTTCTCAGTTCATCTGGGTATACTTCTAATAGTGATATTGCCAGGTCACATGACAGAACTATAGTGAACTTCCTGAGGAACTACCAGTCTTCCACAGCAACTATACCATTTTTCATTCTCATCAGCAGTAAACATTTTTATTTTCTCCATATCATCTCCAAAATTTGTAGTTTTCTATTACTTATTTAAATAGTGGCCATTCTAAAAGGTGTGAAATGATTACACAGTGTAGCCTTGATTTGCAATCACTGAAAACTAGTGATGCTGAACATTGTGTTTCATGTGTTTTTTTTTTCCATTTTATATTTCTTCTTTGTAAAAATATCTAGTCCAAATTTTTTGTTCATTTTCAATTGGGTCATTTGTCTTTTATTGTTGCATTTTAGGACCTCTTTATATATCATGGGTATTAAATTCTTCTCAGATATGTGATTTCCAACTATGTTCTCCACTGAGTAAGTTGCCTTTTCACACCTTAACAAAGTCCTTTGCATTGCAGGCATGTTTAATTTGAGGAGGTCCTATTTTTCTGTTTTATTTTCTTTGCTTGGGCCTTGGGTTTAAGGTTCAAGAGATCTAGACTTACCACAATATCTTAAAGCAGTTGCCTGACATTATCTTCTAGGAGTTTTATAATCCAGATTTTTATGTTTAGGCCTTTGATCCATTTTGTTTTGATCCTTTTATAGGAATTAAGTATTTGAGTCTTTTTTGCTATTGTAAATGGAATTTTCCCCCTGATTTCCTCCTCAGATTGTTCAGTACTAGTGTACAAAAACATTACTGATTTTTTGTGTTGGTATTGTATCCTGCCAATTTAATGAACTCATTTATTAGCTCAGATAGCTTTTTCATGGATACTTTCAAATTATCTATATACAGGATCATGTTATCCACAAATAGTGAGGGTTTTACTTCCTCTTTTCCTATTTGTATGCCTTTAAGTATTTTTTCTTGTCTAATTGCCATAGCTAGAACTTATACTACAATATTGAATAACAATGGTGACAATGGGCATCCTTATCTGTTCCTGATCTTAGACAGAAAGCTTTCAACATTTCACCATTGGGTACAATGTTGGCTGTGGGTTTTTCATATGTGCCTTTTATCACATTGAGTAATTTTCCTTCTATTTCTATATTTTGAAGAGCTTTTATAAAGCAGGAATGCTGTAATTTGTCAAACACAATTTCTGCATTGATTCAGATGATCATGTGGATTTTTTCCTTCAATTTGTCAATGTGGTGTATTATATTTTCTTATGTTGAACCAGCCTTGCATACCAGGAATAAATCCCACATGGTCATCATATATAAGTCTTTTGATATGCTGTTGGATTTGATTTGCAAGTATTTTCCTGAGAATTTTGCATTTATGTTCATTAGAGAGATTGGTCTGTAATTTTCTTTTCTTGTCTTATCTTTATCTGGCTTTGGTATTAGGGTGAGGTTGGATTCATAAAATATATTTGGTAATTTTCCCTGCTCTTCATTTTTTTAGAAGTGTTTGAAATAGGATTGTTGTTAAATTTTTTTGAAATGCTTGGTAGAATTCATCTTTGAAGACATCTGGTTCTGGTCTTTTTTTGCTGGGGGATTTTTGATGATAGACTCAATCTCTTTAAAAGTGATTGGTTTGTTAAGTTCTTGTATTTCTTATAGCATTAGTGTAGGTTTTTTGTACATTTCTAGAATCTGTCTATTTCATCTCGGTTTTCTAGTTTGTTGGCCAACAGGTTCTCATAATATCCTCTTATGATCCTTTTCATTTCTGATTGTATTTATTTGCTTCTCTCTCTTTTTTCATTTTTAGTTTATCTAGGGGTTTGTAAATTTTATTGATCTCAAAGAAGCAACTTTTGGTTTTGCAGATTTTCTCTGTTGTTTTATGTTGTTGTTGTCATTGTTCCCAATTTCATTTATTTCTGCTCTAATCTTTATTATTTCTTTCCTTCTACTTGCTTTGGGATTAGTTCACTGTTCTTTTTCTAGTTTTCCTTGTTGTTCACTTAAATCCCTGAATTAAGCTCTTTTTTTTTTCTTTTTTAATATAGGTGATTAGGGCTGTAAAATCCCACTCAAGACTGCCTTGGCTGGCTGTATCTTATAAGTTTTGATAAGTTATGTTCTTGCTTTCTTTCATCTCAAAATATTTACTAATTTCACTTGCAATTTCTACTTTGACCCACTGATTATTAAGTGTGTGTTTTCTAGCCTCCACACATTTGTGCATTTGCTTTTTTCCTGTCTATTATTGATTTCCAATTGCAACCCTTTATGATCTGAGAAGGTGAGTTGTATAATTTATATAATTTCAATCATTTTAAATTTATTGAGACCTGCACTGTGCCCTAACATGTGGTCTGTCCTGGAGAAAGATCCATGGGCACTTGAGAAGGATGTATATAACCCACTGAGTTTGGATGCAGCATTCTGTATATGTCTATTAGGTCTAACTTGTTTATCATATTGTTCCAGTTCTGTTTCTTTTTTGATCTTCTCTCTACTTGCTCTATCTAATAATGTGAGCGGGGTGTTGAGGTCTCCAATGATTATTGTAGACAAGACTATTTTTCCCATCAGATTTTTTTCTTTTTTTTTCTTTTCTTGTTTTTTCTTTTTTTTGTTTTTTCCCTTTCAGCTTTGCCAAACTTTGTCTCATGTATTTTGTGGCACCCTAGTTAGGCGCATAGATATTTATGACTGTTATATCTTCCTGGTGGATTTCCCTTTTATAAATATATAATAGCCTTGTGTATCTCTCTAACATTTTTGCATTGAAAATCTGTTTTGTTTGGCATTAGTATAGCTACCTCTGCTCTTTTTTGGTTACTATTTACAAGGGGTATCTTTTTCCAACCATTTACTTTCAACTGGTTTGTATCTCTGGGTCTAAGGTGAGTTTCTTGTAAGCAGCATATGGACAGCTCATGTCATTTTATCCATTCTGTCACCATATATTTTTTGATTGGGGAGTTTAATCCATTCACATTCAGTGATATTAATGGAAATGCATTTTTTTGCTTCTACCATTTTATTCTTTACATTTCATATGTCATATCATGTTTTTGTTTGTCTTTTGACTGTTTTGGTTATCTTTTCTCTTATTCTTTCTTCTATACTCTCCTCCAAGCCTCTCTCTATTTTCTTTTTCTTTCAAGTCCTAAGGCTTCCTTAACTATTTCCTGCAAAAGTGGATTCTTTTTTATGAACTCTCTTGGTTTCTGTTTGTTTGTAAATATTTTATACTCAACTTCATATTTGAAGGATAATTTTGCTGAATAAAGAATTTAGTTAGCAGTTTTTCCTCTTTCAGTATCCTAATTTTGTCATACCATTGTCTTCTTACCTCCATGGCTATGATGAGAAATCTGCACTGTCTTACTGGGTGTCCTTAGAATGTGATGGTTGGTTTCTCCCTTGTGGACTGAGTATTGTCTCTTTATCTTTGACATTTGACATTCTCAGTAGTATGTGTCTTGGAGTAGCTCTATTCAGATTTTATTCTATTTGGGAAATGGTGTGCTTCTTGAACATGTAAGTTCATTTCTTTCATGACAGTTTGGAAATTTTCTGCTAGTATTTCCTCAAATACACTTTCTGACTCTTTTCCCTTCTCCTCTCCTTCTGGAAAACCCATGACCGGTATGATATTGTTTTTCATGTTGTCATTCAACTCTCTGAGCCCCTGCTCAATTTTTTTTCCTTTCTTTTCTTTCTCTGTTCTTTTCTCTCTTCAATTTTAGATCTTCTGTCTTAGGTATCACTTATTCTTTCTTCTATCATTTCAAGTCTGCTGCTCTATGCCTCTAATGTGTTTAGTATCTCACCTATTGTGTCTTTCATTTCAATGAGCTCTGTTACTTTTCTCTTCAGGATTTAAAATTCTTCTTTGCTCTTGCTCAATGTGTCCTTGTTGTCACTTATCTCTTTAGCCGTATTGTCTTTCAACTCATTAAGTTGATTTTGGAAATTTATGCATATCTTGCTAATCAGCTCTCCAAAATCCTGTGTCTTCTCTGGGGCTTTGATATATTCCTTCTCTTGGGCTATGTCTTCCATTTTCTTTGTATGGCTCATAAATTTTTGCTGATGTCTAGGCATCTGATTAGTATGTAGCTTGCTCAAGTGCTCAATTTCTTTTGTTTTTGTAGGGATTTAGTGGCAGAACACTGTGTTACTGCTTCTCTTCAATTTTTGGCTCAACCTGGATAGCTAGATTGTCCCTGCTAGTTGCTCAAAACTGGATTCTGTGCCCAGTAATTGGTTACAGACCCAACTCATAAAGCCTTGAGGAGAGAGGCTATAAAGGCCAGAAAAAGCCTCTCTTATTTTAAATATTTCATGTGCAATTCCTTTGTCTTCCAGAAGATGGTGGTCTTTGACAGCCCTCTCAGATCAATGCCTGGTGGAAGTGTGTATGTTGCAACACAGATGGGATCAACATGATAGAGCTTTCTCCTTAAAGGCTAAAAGCATTGTAATTCAAACTTTCTCAGAGACAGTTCTCCAGCCTTCTCTACCAGCACTCTCCCTTTTCCTGGGTAGGAAACATTTCCCCTCCCCTCTGTGTCCTCAAGAATCAGTCCCTGTTAGTAGAAAACTAGTTTGGAAGGGTACTTATATTTATCCCCTTGCCAGCTCCCAAGACAAACAATGGTGTGGCCCCAACTGGCCTGAACGGGCTCATGAGACACAAGCCAACCAAATCTGTGAGTTAACAGCGAGTCAGCTTTAGGTTGTGTCCCTCTCTCTCTCCTATCCTAGGGATGTGTGTCTTCAACAATCAGCCCAGGCTAGAATAGAGGGAGTTTGAGAGGGCCTGGTTTCTCATCCTGTGCCAGCTCCTGGGGCAAACCATGTCATGACCCCACCCAGCCTGGAAAGCCTGGTGGGACACAGCAAACCAAATTTGTGGGTCAAAAGCTGAGTCAGCCTTAGGCTGTGTCCCTCTCTCATCCCTTTCCTGGGGTAGTGGATCCCCTTTGTAGTCACATGCCCAGAGAACTGAGTATTCTAAAATGTCTTTAGTGTGGGGGAGGGTGCCAGCACCAGAAGTTGCTATTTTCAACTCACAGTTCTGCAATTGTGATAACCCTCATTTTTTCCCTCTCTCCTCTGGGTGGTGCTAGCCTTCACCTGGTATCCTAAACCCCTTTTCCAAGATGTTTCAGCCTTCCCTTTAGCGATTTTTGTAGGAGAAGAGAGCCCCATGTCTTTCTAGTCCATCATCTTCCCAGAAGTCCAAATATGCAATTACTTGCATGAATATTTCAGGAAACAGGTTTTGTTATTCAGTCTCACCCTTGAGAACTAGATTAATAATTTGTCTTGAATGATAAGATTTGGTGACAAACTCATGGAATATTGATTTATATAATAAAAGGTAATTTATGCATCATGTATTTCATTAGTAAAAGCCATGCCTTATTTCTGTGAAGTGCACCCAATTTTGAAGTAACAAAATTCATGAAAAAATTTCTGGTCTGTGTTCTGGTGTCCAAAGATGGATCCTTGAGCTGAGGAAGACTATTAGTGGAGATGATGCTTAAATTCAATAAATTCTTGGGTTTAATTATTATAGATATATAAATGCACTGCAGCTACATGTAAAGTTAACATTTGTGAAAACTGGAAGTATGGCAAATGGAATCTATGTAATACCTCTGCAGATCTTTGTAAATCTAAAATAATTCAAAAATAAATTTTATTTTAAAAAGCACATACATCAATGATTTTGTAAAGCTAAGTGAACATGGGATGGGACCACACTACTCTGACACCTAATTTTTCTTGCTTATTCCAAACACTCCTCCATGGGAGGAGCCCTCTTCAATCTAGGATATTTGGATCAGCAGTGTACACAAAGGTTCCCCAGAGATTTGTAGGCATAAGTGGCTTAAAGGAATTAATTTCCAGCCCTTAATGTTGTGCTAAAACACTTAATGGAAGCTTATCTACCTAAGAATAGTCAAATAATTCTGATAAATTTACAATCACTCTTTTTCTATATATATAAATTTTATTTTTTAGGATACATAGATTTACATAAATATTGCACAGAAATATTAGGAGTACCCATATGCCCCACCTCCTACACCTCCCACAACCTCCCACATATACATCCTTCATCATTGTGACACATCACCTATAACAGATATACACATTTTGGGGCTTTGCCAACATACAGTTCAGACTGTAGAACACCCTCTCTCCCACAGTTCTTCATGATACATGATGATATAAAATGGCCTGTATCCTACACTGCAACATCATCCAAGACAATTCTATAGTCCAAAAAAGCCCCTGTATTACAACTGCCCTTCCCTCTCCCTGCCCCTAAAGTGTCCAGTGGCCCCTGGCTCCACATGATTTTGTAATTTCTTCCATTGCATGATTCACAACAAGTCTATAACAGGACACCAGCAGGTCCACTCTAGTCCATAGCTCTTTCCCCAATCCTGAGGAGTCTAGAAGGATGATGTTCCCTCCAAAACCAAGTGAGAGGGGGCTTATATCCCATGGATATGATGGAAGAGATTATTCTGTCTGTAGCTGCAGGCTCTCTCCATTCCCCAAGATAGCCGTCGTCCATCATCAACTCCCAACTAGGTGTCCTGAGTGAGTCCATTGAGTTATAGCATAGGAGTTGCAGGTCCACAGAGACTCTGGACCTAGTTGGCACATGGACAGCCCATATTGCCCGGTCTCTGGAAGTACACCTAAAACTCTGGCATCAAATAAATGCTTGAATAGAAGAGACAGATGGACCATGTGCAATGAAGACATATTTCTGTCAGACTCTGTCACTCTCAGGAGCAAGGATTCCAAATTAGGGCCCAATGGTAAGGCACCAAACTCTGGGGCTATCTGTCCTGAGATAGGGCCTGGATATCTCAAGGCCCTCAGGAGGCCCCCTTTTTGGGGTAATATCCATATTGGAAGCCTAGGAGGTCCTACTGGGATCTGCATAATTGTTACTTCTGGGTTGACCTCACTACTCACTTTGAGGTCCTTAACCCTATGAACTAATTTGTCTTTATGAATTCCCCCTTTAATTCGAAGTCTTTTTCCAGTCATACCACCCATTAGCATTTGTTAGCAATACGTCCTTGCAGGGAGGCTCATCCCAGGTGTCATGTCCCAGGCTGGGAGGAAGGTAATGCATTCATATGCTGAGTTTGGCTTAGAGAGAGGCCACATTTGAGCAACAAGGAGGTTCTCAAGAGGCAACTCTTAGGCACCCCTTAACACTAGGCTATTTCATTTTCAAAAGCAATGACTCATAAGGCTAGTCATCACCAACAAGGGCCCATCAATGGATCATCCTCCTTTGCCAGACACTACCCCTGCACTTGTGGGGATGTTGCTACTCTCCTGGAAAATATGGCAAAGTTCTCCAAGATGGAAATTCAGTGTTCTCCCATTTATTGAGTAATTCTTCACTCTGTAACCGTGCCCCATATGCATTGGAACAATTATGCATGCTTTTTATGCATGGTGGACTTCCTTTCATGTACCCCCATCCCTGACCCCCCCCAATGATCCTTTCCCATCCCTGTTGTGACCCTTTTGTGATCTCTAGCCTCTTTAAAGGTGAAGCCATAACAATAGCCTATTGCAAAGAATAGGAAAATGAAATAATAATGATATTTAAATGTAAGAGTTAAAATATATGAGAATTAAAAAAATAAAAAAATAATTTTAAAAAATAGAAGAAAACAGGATGTTATTAAAGGATTGGGTTTTTCAAAAAATGTGAAAAGATTATATATATATATTTCCAATTTACCTTATTGGTGCAATATCTGGAGTCCAGTCTGTTTTGTGGCACCTTCCTCTTCTCACACTCAAGCATCCCACCATTTTTCATTTACCTTTCAAAGAAATTTTAGGTCACAGCAGAGACACACACAGAACACAAGACAATCTGATATATTCAACCTCCTCCTCCATTCCCCCTATAACAAAAACATTTTTTATGTGGATGGCAGCACCAAAATAACTGACTAACAGATAGTGAAACATAGTTCACACACATTGCCCTTGGTCCACATCAAAGTCCACATTTTAGCTCGTACACTTTTATAAATTTTGATGACTATCACCATGTCCCGTGTCCACCACTGCAAGGCAATGGAAAGCATTTCCACAGGGCCACCAAGCACCCCCCTTTTGATCCACCCCTTCACCCCCACCAGGGCTCACAATGCCTGTGCCCACCTCAACTCCCCACATGACAGGATTCACAGATACATACCACAGAATATCCCGGCTCACTGGTTCCTCCCCCTCTGGGAACCATCCCAGCTCTCAAGAGTCACCCTCCTGTCTATTTCTGAGTGAATCCAACCTCCAAAATTAGGGGGACCATCAACCTCCCCCTACTGTGCAGGATCTCACTGAAACAACATACCATGATAGGATAAACACTCCAACACACAGCCTCAGCCCCCCCCCAGATATGTCCCTCTGAATGCCCTCCAACCCACACCCCTAAGCTGCAATACCTCCACTTCACATAGCTAGAAGAGCACTCCCATTTCTTCAGTCACAACCCCTCCCCCACAAGTCCCAAGTATATAAGTTTTAGCAGCTTTGTTGTAGATTTTTTGGGGCTTTCTACGTATAGGGTCATGTCATCTGCAAATAATGAAATTTTTACTTCTTCCTTTCCAATTTGGATGCCTTTTATATCTTTTTTCTTGCCTTAGTGTATCAGTTAAATCCCTGAATCCCTGCTGTATTTTTTCTATCTTTTTATCTCACTGTTCTACTATATGTTTGATTTCAGATGTACTGTCTTCCATATCACTAATTCTTTCTTCTGTCTGTTCAAATCTGCTGTTATGTGAATCCATCATCCTTTTTATTTCTTGGATTGTGCTATTCATCAGCATCAAATCTGTTATCTTTTTATGTATGTTTACAATTTCTTCATTATGTGCTCCCAGTATGTTCTTAATATCCTTAGTCTCTTCCTCCACTTCAGGAAGTTGGTCCATGATATTTGTTGGGACAGCTTTGATCAGTTGTTCTATGTTTTGTGTCTTTTCCTGGTTTTTGGTTTGTTCTTTGGAATGGTCCATGTCTTCCAGTTTCTCAGTGTGGCTTGTACTTTTTGTTGACCTCTTGTTATCATTTTATCTTGATGGGTTTATTCACTTGATTAGCTTCTCTCTCTGCTCTAGAGTTTTATTTAGCTTGTAGCTCTGTGTGTGTGTTAAGTTTTCTCATTAATACTTTCTTCCCCTTGTTGTATTTCCTTACTTTTTTCTATGTTGCTTTGAAGGAAGAAGATTAGGGCCAGAGCAATCAAAAGGGGTAAGAAAGGAAAAGGGATAATAGTACTATTGATAAAAGTTAGATTAGGGGCAGTGTAAGACTTAGTAAATTGAATATTTAACTTGTGTAGGCAGTGTAAAGTGATAGGGGAAAAATTGCAGTGCCTACAATGGAATGAGAAATCAAATAGAGAAAAATATATAGAATATTTTATAAGGCCAGAATGATGAGGAGAGAGAAAACCAATAAAGAATAGGCTGAAAGAAAAAAGCTAATACAAATAGAAATAAAGAAAAGAGAACAGAATAGACAAGATAGAAGTTAGCAAGGGTGAAGCTGAGATTGAATGAAAAAGTTGGAATGTAAGAACCACAACAGAAAGCTGAAGGTAGAAAGATGAAGGAAGTGGAAGAAATAGCATTGTAGACACAATCACTATACACAGAGAATGGAAAGTCAAGGATGAAGAAGACCAGCAAAGAAGAAAAAAGCTATCAGCACATAATTTAAAAAAGAAAAAAAATTCTAAGAGGAGAGAGTAGAGGTAAGAAGCACACAGGCATGCAGTCAAAGCTAAGGAACAACAACGTTCCTTTTGGGCCCTTGTGGAGCCTCTTAGCTTGTGTTCATTAATCAATTGCACTGCAGCCTTCTCTCTGCAGGCTTTGAGGCAAAATTTAGTGATTAAAGAAAGTCAATACATTTCTCTCAAATTTTTGATGTAATAAGGGTCCTTGAAGAATGCCTCTTCTAGACTACCCCCTCCTGTGAGGGGACCCCAAATAAGCTTATGGAGACTTATCTATTACTTCCTACTGCCTGAATCCCCCAGGGAAGCTGAGATTGTGTTTCTCTGCATGGAGCTGTAAAATCTCTGGGACCACACTTTGCTGAGCCTAGTGTCTGTGTCACAGTAAGTAGATTAGCTGTGTACAGCAGATTCGTCTCTCCCTTCAGCCCAGCATCACTTCCTGCTGGCTAATTCACTTCCATAAACTGCTAGGGGATTCTGGTGACTAAACCCACAGAAAGGAAACCCTCTCCAGCCTTTGTCAAAACCTTCCCACTCTTGGGGTTTATTCCCCACCTCACAGGTCTATCGGTGAGGATTCAGACTGCCCAGCCACCTGCCTGGAGAACAGGGTTTAGCCCCCTGTGTTTCCAGCTGGGGAGTAAAGAACTCATGATTTTATGTTGAACAGTCCAACTCACAGTCCAGTTGCCTCCAGACCAATGTGCCTAAGACCTCCATCCTCCTGGCTCCCAGAAAACACCACCATGGGACGCTCCTGTCCCCAATCAACTGTCCTCTGCTTCAGAACCAGTGACTGCACACCTAAACTGATGGCATCTTGCCTCTGGAATCACAATCACTCTTTTTTAATTTACTTAAAAAAAGCTACCACTCATCTTACCTTGGGCTTTTCCTACAGAATCAAACAAAGAAACTTTCATATCTCACACCAGGATCAACACTGAGAAAGTGTCTGGTTTGATTCTAGAAAATGGACAACAATTCCACTCACAAATCCTGTGGTTTCCAAAGTGCTGTCATTTAATAAAACTGAAGGAATAACTAATCTACCTGTCCACCCAAATGTTTCAAAATGCTATAATGTAAATTCAAAATTAAATCATTGGTGGAGCTCTCATTTTTAATTATGCAATTCCTGCCTTGTATTCAAGCTTTGCAAAATTTTTCTTAATTACAATTCACTGAGAAATGAAAAGCTAGCATTTTTGGCATAACACTGAATAACTGGTTTAAAGATTTCCCACTTATATTAAATAATACTTGCACAAAATTTAGAGGATGTACTTACACAAAGTTCCTTATCAGTGTTCTTTACCATTTAGGTTTGATCATATGTACTTTTAAAAGGCTCAAAATTTTATGAAAACCAGCTCATAATAGGCAACCAAGAGAAAAGGTGTGTATTGCATTATTTCATTTTTGTTTGATATCTACATACATAAAATTTGCCATTTTGTTTTTCTGTTTGTGCATGTGAGTGTGCTTGTGTGCTTCTGTGTGTACAAACATAAAAAACGTGTAGGGACACTATTCATCTGGGTGACTGAAAAACAAAATATTTTTTTTTGCCTCAAAGTCCTGAAGGCTAGAAATCATAAATCAGGGCACTGACAGGGCTGTGCACCATCTGCCTTATCTAGAAAGAATATTTTCCATAACTGTTTCATACTCTGTTGTTGGCAGCATAACTCCAATCTACTTATCCATGTTCATGTTGCCTTCTCCCCTGTTGCTGTGGTTGTGAAATTTTCCCTTCTTATATGGACAAGGAGCATATTGGAATGGGACCTCATCACCTCCAGAGTGATCTTACCTTAACTTAAAGAATCTGATCTACAATGAACCAGTTCAAAATAAGGTTCAATCTGAAATGGTGGAGTTAGTTAATATTTCAACATATGTTTTGGGTGACACATAAAGAACTAGTTAATACATAACATTTGTGTTTTTTTGCCATTGCATTTTCTCTTTCATTTTCACAGAAATTTGGATATAATTATAAATATGTGTGAACCATGATCAATTTTTAGTAGCCACTCCCTACATTTCATGGTTAGCAGGTAAAATTATTTCACCACAATTGATAATTGTGTCTTACCTGAATTTGTTTTAAAACCATAACAAAAATAAATTAATCATCTTTAATATTGAGGGATTTAACTGAATGTACAAAAGTATTCACTGTATTATGAGATATTTCACTATCACCAGAATGAATTTCCAAAACTTTTCTGCAATATCATAAATTACATGAAGGAAAAAGTAAATCTTTATAGAAATTAATTGATTTTCTTCTTAAAGCATGAGTTATTTAGATAAAACTTGTATCATTTGTTTATCTGCAAAATGATTCTTCTATTAATGGAGCAAGCCATAAAAGATATTTCAATTTTCTGTACAGGGAAGCATATCATGAAAATTAGCACTGTTATTTTAAAATAACCCATAATTTATCTAAATGAAAGTGCATAATTCATAGCAGCACATAAATGAACCTTCAAGAGCTACACATAGTAAAATTTGTCAAGCCACATAGTCTTAAAATAAAGACTTGCACATGAATTGGATGCTTATGCTATTTAACAGATTCATGTCTTCTTGATTTCATGTAGTGAGCTCTCATTGTGTACAGTAAATATCACTAAACTTTTTTGCATGTTTCATATTTAATATTTTATAATGGTTAAGAAAAAATCAGTAGTTGTTAATGAAACATGCACTTTCTTTATTTTTTAAAGATTTAATTTTTTAATTTATTACATATCCCCCCCTTTCTGCTTGCTCTTGCTGTGTGTCCATTCCTGTGTTCCTTTCAGTCAGCTTTGTCTCCCCCCGTTGTGGCAACGCACTGAGACTGGTCACCATGCAGGTGGCTTTGCCCCACTTGTGGGCAGCTTCTGCTTCCATTCATGGCTGGCTCTGCTTCAGTTCATGGGTGGCTGGCTGCGCTCCATTAGCAGGTGACCTGCCCTGCCCATGGCAGCTTTGCCCTGTCCGTGGTCACTTTTTGCCCTGCCCACAGTGGCTCTGCCCACCCACAGTGGCTTGCCTTTCTCAAGGTGGTCTGCCCGCTAGGAGAGGTCCCTGGAAACCGAACCCAGGGCCTCCCATGTAGTATACCAGCGCCCTTATCCACTAGGCTATATGGCCGACCCCCACTTTCAGTTTTTATCTCATTGCTCCCAAAAAGGTTTCTTAGGAAATAAAAACAAGTATTACCAAAAAGTTAAATAAATTCACAAATTTACACCATGGACTTAATGATAAAACCACGGTAGCAAGAGTTTTTGCTAGGTCCACTAATTTTTTCTATAGCGGGACTGCTGAAACTCTATGACCCACAAATATTCTACATATAACTAATCTGTAATTCCTTTCAATTTCCATTACCCCCAGTGTTATGGATTTAATAGTATCCCCCAAAATGACGTTTAAGTCCTATCAGCAAGTGCCCTGAATGTGACCATATATGGAAATAGGATTTCTGAAGATATTGGTTGAGATGAATCAAAAAAGGGCTAGGCTGGGCCTTTATTTGCTTTGCCTGTTAACCTTCTAAGAAGAGGAAATTGAACACAGATGGACAGGGGAGATGTCATGTGACAAGTGTAGCAGAGAATGCCTTAGACTTGGGGAGAAGTCAATGCCAGAAACAAAGACAGATACATGGTGAATTAGTCAGGGTTTTCTCATAGCCTAACCATCACACATGGGAAAGAATCTCCCCTACTGCTTTAAAGGAAAATGTGGACCTACCTAAATCTAGATTTCAGACTCCTAGCCTCCAGAACTGTGAGACAATAAATCTGAGGCTTAAGGCACTCAGTTGGTGATATTTTGATTGAGCACTCCTAGGAATTTATGACACCCACTGATTAGCCACATCATCAGTTTGTGCAGGTAGAAGACCAAAACAAAGGCTAAGGCACAATTGGCTAGGAGAACAAGAGGCAGGGGGACATCAGCATGACATACATCACCCATCTGAGACTAGGAAGGCTTAGCTGTTCAAAGATGAAAAGGACAAGGGCCAAGGAAATTGAGGTACATCGCTGCTGGTCTAACTTAAATTTAGCTTGTTAAACTTAGAGGACTCTCTGCCACACATATCTCATAAACAAAGACCAAGGCAGAAATTGGTAGTTAAAAAAATGGTCTATAAAATCATCATGGTTTATTTTAATTCAATTATTAATAATATTTTATTAGGAAATAAAATGTTTTACATAAATGCTTAACCAGAGAAAACAGTGAAGACAGGAATTAGAAGCCTTGAGGACTATAGCAAATCAGCTACAACAATCAAAAAAATTCCTGAAGGAGTTGCCTCCTTCAACACCTCCTCCACCATAAGCTAAAGTCTTCCAGCTCCAGTGTCAGATGCCAGTCCTGATGATGCTGTGGTGACCATTTTGCCACATACTTCCACTCCCCCTACACCAGCACTTTGTTACTCAGAGACATGCTTTGCAACATCTTTAGGTTCAGCCTTCCACCCTATTCTTCCTCATTATGCTACAGTTCCTCATCCTATGAACAAAAACACTCACTCTTCTCTCCTGTGAGCACAACCTCTTCTCAACCTGCAGCTATGAAGCCCTATGCCTGGTCTACTTCCAGTTTTCACCCCTCCCTCCATCCCCAGTCATGATTAGCAGCCACCCAGTAAAGCTGCTGGCTCATGGCCTGTCTTCCCTGTTTGTGTTTCTTCTCCTGTGGCCCCACTGCCTCCATCACCTCCAGCAGCCAATAGTCTTCTTGACCCTGTAATGTACCTAACATCTCCACCAACTACCTCAGGGCCACAAATCCTCCACCGAGTCCACTGTTCCCTAGCATTACTCATAAACTCTGGATCTCAAGCTTCTTCTCCTCTGAGTACCCCTCTTGCTTCAACTCCTCATCAAGTACTCCATCCTCCCCACAACCTCCTGCCCTCCCCTCCCTGCTTCTGTTTTTTTGTGTGTGTGGGTGATCCATGTCAGAAGACAATCACCCTTTAACCAGACTTGGAGCTGCAATCGCTGGAGCAAAACTTAGGAAAGTGTCACGGATGGAGAACATCTCTTTCCCAAGTGGATGAATTACCACTCCTTCCAAGAGAGATACACATCAATGGAAAGGACTCCTTCCCTTAGGGGGGTAGTAGTTAAATGGAAGAAATGAGTATCCTGCTTGCCAGGAGGAAGAGAATTGCTGAAAAGTGATCAAAAGTAGAAACAGTACAAAAAGAGGAAAAAAATGAAGATTTAGAACCTGTAAGTTCTAATGCCTCCTCAGCAAGTACATCTGAACCAACAAGAAAACCTTGGGAGAGAACAAATACAATGAATGGCAGCAAGTCACCAGCTATCTCCAGACCAGGCTCTGCACCCTCCTCTCAACTCAGGGCCAATGGATTACAGACTGAGGGACTAGATTACAACAGATTGAAGCAGGACATTTTAGATGAAATGAGAAAAGAATTAACAAAACTAAAAGAAATCTCATCAATGCAATCAGGCATGAAATGAGCAAGTCAAATACTGCTTGAAGAATAAAAAATAATAAGAGCTAGGACTTAAATCTGGAAGAAAAAAGTACGTACAAACAGCAACTGTTAACAACCATCAAACTCCCCCTATGTTTTGTGAACTACAAGAAGAAAATGGAAACAAACTATTGGATAGAAGGAAAATCAGCATATTTTGAATATATTCAGACATACCACTCTGTTGATAAACTGTCTAACTCCCAGTGTGCTGCTTTGTCCTAACCTTCACAAAAGAATGGAAGATAATCCTGTGAGAGTTCTGTAACTGCTACACAGAAAGTACTGTATTGGCAGGCAAGATCACAGTGCATCAGAATATTTTCATATCAAGATGAAATTGCACATTTTCATTATCAATTGCTTAAATTAATAGGAGAGAAGATTAAGAAGCTTTTTTCCCCCCATAGAGTACTTTTGAAGAATTTAACAAGTTTATGCTATTGTATTGTAAATTTTTCTCTCAGGTTTGTCTTCCTATCATATTTGATATTCCATGAATAAATGAGATCAGCACTATATAGGTGAAGAACAGAAAATATGGAACAAATTGAATTGTATGTGTTTTCAAAGGGTGATATTTAAAAGAAAGTGTCCTGAAAATGATTTGTCCAGCTTGAGGAATTTTAGATCATAGGAAGTCTCTCAAGTTAGCCTTCATGCAATTTTGTAGATTAAAACATAAAATCCATTCAGAATTTAAAGATTTAGATGACTTCCTAAATTCTTCTAATTCTTTACCAAATCTATGACTCCTACATGACACAAACAAATGGTCAAATGTAATACAATATTTTGTAGACTTACTGTGGCTTTTCAACCCTTTTTGGATTTATGCAGGTAAACATTTTTCTAATGTAATTACAACCACAAAAAATGGCTTTTTAAATTGAAGACAGTTTTGCATGTCACACTAATATCTAGTGGGTTTTTCAAGGCCTCATCCTAGGGAAAGCATTTTATAGAGTATAGGTGGCTGGGGGAAGGGAAGGAATAGATTTTTATTTAAAGTTAATTTCCACTCTCCATTTTACTCAGCTACCGGTGAGAGAAATAGAACAAAGGGTGGCCTCTTCTCAAACTGTATTTCCTGTTCCCACTTATCTAACCCTCCCACATTCTTGTTCAAGTCACTTCCCCAAAAACCCCTATCAGTACAAGGATGAACTCAGACACTGAGAATTTATCCTTACACTTTTTCCCTTAGGATCGGGATAGTTTTCCACAGCTGAGATTGTAAAGTCACAACTCCCAACTATGGGAGATGGGTAAATTTGGGGAAGGAGGGAAATGGGACATTGCACCAGGGAACTATACAATCTTTGTTTCTTGCACTGATCATGCACACTTGCCTGCTTCCATTAGCCTGGGCATGTGCCCTTTCTCATGAGAAAGAAGTAAATTACTGCTGCCTCTAGTCCAACTCTCTGTCTTTAGGACTTTTATTTTGAGTAGATGGTCGCGATCACACTCAATTGGGGGCTTGTCCGGGATCGTGGGAATGAGGAGAGACCCTCAAACCCCTTCTCCATCTGGCAGGATATCCCACTAAAGTTGTACGGTGGCTTTAAGCATAGGAAAAATTGGAGGTCTCTCCCATCACCAGACCAGAAGGAAGCAGAGGTTGAAAACGTCTGGACCACACACACACACACACAAACAACTGAGATAAGAGAAATCACATAAGTCTGTGCAAAGACCCATGTAAGTCTGGGGCCTGGGTGACTTGAAGAAGGGAGACCTAGTTTTGAAAGATCCTGTTGAGTCAGTGAAATTGAGTATAATAGAAGAAACCTCAAACAAGATAGGTTGAGCCAGTGCAGACAAGATACTTTGAGCCAGCAAGATTGAGTATAATATAAGACATTTCAGACCAGATACAAGGTGGGAAGTAAGGACTCAGGGATGGTAACTCCTTGGAAATCTCAGGGAAAATGGGAAAGACAAATTCTAAAAGCATCCAACAAGAAGCTTTACCAGAGGTACCATGGAACAGTTCATTAAGGATGAGGTTTGAATATTGGGATGATCTTCCAAAATATAGAGGAAAAAGTTTTTAAAAACATGATGAAATATTGTTATTTAATCTGGGCTGGAATTCCCCTTATGGGTGGAGCTGTTCACTGGCCAAAATTTGGCTCCATGGAAAACTGGGTTTGCCAAACCCTAAATTTGTAAACAATGCCCTCTTAGAGAAGTTCTACTAGGGCAAAGGTTAAATTGGGTTTGTGAATGCTCCCTTGAGTAGTACTAAAAGTTTTATACTGACTCTCAGTATGCCTGGGGAGAAGCACATGTATTTAGAATGATTTGGCAAGAAAGGAAAATGATAACCAGTTGGGGAAAAGAGTTAGTACATTCACACCGCTAACCCTAGTGTTGAAAAATTTACTCTTACCAGACTCTATCGCCATCATACATGTATATGGACATCAAAAAGGGAATACTTTTGAGGTTAGAGGGAATAGAATGATGAACAAGGAAACAAAAAGGGCTAGAATAGAAGAACGACTTGAAGCCCCAGTGATAATTTTACTCCCTGCCTTAGTTATAAAAGTTGGCAAACCTTGTTTTAGTAACAAAGAATTAGAAGGGGTAAAGGCAAAGGGTGGAACTCAGACAGAAAATGGAAAAGAGTTTCTAAAGGATGAGACAGAAATAATAAATAAAGCCATTGCTAAGGGAATCCCAAATCATCTTCATCAGGGCAGCCACTGGGATGTCCAAAATTTATATGATGATTTTCTAACTCAATATGTGTGTATCAGGCTGTACTCTGTATCCTGACAAGCAGTAGATGGATGTATCATCTGTAGAAAGGTAAGTAAACAAAGTCTGAGGAACAAGCCCTAAGAGGGCAACCCCCAAGGCTCAAACCTTTTAAAGGCATTCTAGTGGACGTCACTAGAGTACCACCAATGAGAAAGTTAAAAGACTTCCTAGTGGTTGTTGACCATCTCACTTCATGGGTGGAAGTCTACAGTTCCTCAGGTGATTCCACAAACCGTAATTAAAATGCTATTAGAACACCTTATCCCTAGGTACAGTCCCATTGAAAACATTGAATGAGATAATGGGACCCATTTCATAGCTCAGATTCTACAAAAGTTAATGAATTAGTTTTGTTTATCCAAGATCTGCTAAAGTCAAAGTGAAAAATAAAGTGCTAAAGCAAAGAAAAATTATATTAAAGCATTGGGGACATTTTAGTTATAAACCAATAATTTAAAAAATAAAATATTTTGCAAAACTGCATAGTCACAGTGCAAATTAGAGTAAATAAAAGGAGCCTTCAAAAAACCTTTTAAATGTTATCTTACAAGTAAACTTATTTTGTAAGAAAATGAAAATTATTACAGCAACTCCTGTGTTTCTGTGTCAAACTATTCATGTCTGCTTATTTGTTCAAGATATAACTTCATACATCGGGGTAATATCCGATTAACAAGTGAAAATTCTTAGATGAGCTACATGTGAATAACTGTTCCTGGAGCCCAAATTAGGCTAAGCAGGATGGAAAAGTAATATAGAAATCTAGATATAAGAACTTGGGAAAGAAAAACTTTTTCCTAAGCTCTTTAATCTGTTTTATCCCCAAGGTCTATTTTTTGCAAGAGTGGTGGGGGAAAGATGAGGTGTAACAGATTAAAACTCTATCTTCTAAGTTGGGGAATTAAAACTTATAATTTGTTCTGTAATTCCTTAATTTAAACTTTTAACAGCCTTAAAATAAGGGTAGTAAATAATCCTGTTACCAAATGTCAATAAGTGAAGAAAAAGTTCTTGAAAGCCATAGAAAGATCTTTAAAAAACAGTTTTCCAGAACCTAGCAGGCACTGCTTTTAAGATTATTTACAGAGTCTATAATTTTATTTAAAAAGTTTTAATCTCCTGTGAAAGAAAGAAAAAACATCCCTTGTATAAACTATAACTATTTTGATTTTACTTAGCTTAGTTATTATCTCCCTAAGTTATAACATACCAAATTTATAAATTTATTAAATCCTTAAGGTGATGCAAGTTAAGTTCATGTCTAATAAAATTAAGTTAAAGAAATGTAGACCTGCCCTCTTTAAAATAGGTAAAGTAAATTACATTAGTTACTAATTGTAATCTAAGGTAAATTAACCAATCTATGTGGTTGTGGTCAATCATAAAGAGTTTATAAAAAGCATCTTCTAAACTGAAGCATAGTGTGGTCTACAATGTGAACTATGGTCCATGCTTAGTGGTAAAGCCTCCAAATGGATATAACTATTGCAGGTGATGTGCCACACTAATGAAGAATGTATATGTGTGTGGTTGTGGGAGGTGTGGGAGGTAGGGCATATGGGTACCCCTAAAATTTTTGTGTAACATTTATGTAAACAATGCATATTTAAAGAAAATTAATAGATTTTTGTGAATTAAAAAATAAGTAAATAAATGACTAGCTCCAAGAAGCCACTACTAACTAAAAGCCTAAATTGATATTAATGGCAAAAAGTAACTTCACAACAGTGAAATCTGTCAGAAGCCACCTAAATCGTCATATTCAAATAGTAGTATCAAAAGGTAATCTTGATTCCATTAGGAATCTTCAGTTTTCATTAAAAAAAATGGAAAGTAGTTTTTCCTGTACCACTAAAGTAAAATACCTGCTACTTAATGTCTTCATGGTAAAAGTGCAAGAAGTAAAGCACATTGCATTGAAAGTATTTAAAAAGTGTATAAAAATCAAGAGACTTCAGCACTGTCAAATTCTCTTGTACATCCAAACCAAGCCTTCAATACACTGCAAGTTCCCTCTCCATTTGAGTTATTGGTTAGGTTGGTCACTGACCCTTAAAACAATAAATGTGTCTACTACATCTCTGATAGGGCTCCTGAAGTGAATGGAGACTATGTTTCACTTTCAAACTCATGCAGCAGCCAAGGATAGCTCAATATAGTCAAATGTTCAATGGCTATCACCTCCAGACTGGCAGTTTCATAGTGCTAAAGGTTGCTAGAGCACCAGGCCAGTAAAATACTGGAACCTACTTTCCTAGTTTCTCCCTAGAGTCAACGGTGCTGCCGCATGCTAGTTGTGTGAAGGACATACCAAGTGGTGCAATGATCACCAGAGTACTGTGAGTAGAACTTAAACACAATTGGCATTATGGCCTGTTCCCATGGAGAAATAACATGTAAGGTATAGCAAACCTGGAACTTAAATCTACTAATTACAGCTCAAATTAAAACTTATACATTGAGTAGTACATTAATTAATATTAAGTACTGTACCTATATCCTATTCTAAATATATGCTTGATGATTATGGTGATCTTTCCTATTCTAAATCATATGCAGAGGGACATTGAACATGTTAAAAGTCCTGGTAAACTTCATTATCTAAGTAGTTAATGAATATGCTTAACCCAGATATCCGTCTCGGCCCTTGTTCCAGAAAGTCTTAGAAATCAACTGGGATTCCTATACTCCCTAGCATCCACCCTCCTCAGGGAAAGTAGAAAAGATGAATCAGGAGCTTAAAAGACAGCTTACCAAACTGATGCTAAAAACTGGCTTGTCTTGAACTAAATGCCTGCCACGTGCACTGTTAAGAGTTAGGGTAAAACCTAGGAGAGTCCTAGCTTTGCCCCACAAGAAATCCATTTGGACACCCTTCCCTGTTAAGATAGGGTCTCCTTTTTCAATAAGAAAGCAAAGAAACATTTTTAAGAAAATATGTGCAATATCTTGCTTTAACTCTTTCCTCCCTACAGAAAAAAAACACTGATACCCCAAACTCCTCCTCTTGGGTTCCTGTTCCACAAGTTCCAGCCTGAAGACTGGGGTCTTCACCCACACCTAGAAGGAAGATAAACTAACTCCTCAGTGGGAGTGTCCATATCAAGTTTTATTGACCACAGACATTGCTGTAAGAACTGCAGAAAAAAGCTGGACCCATTACAACTATGTCAAAAGATCTATCTCTACTCCAACACCTGGACTTGAAGCTCCTCCCTCCTAGATTCTAGCCACAGATAAAGAAAACCCTATACATCTAACCTTCAGTTCCTCTAAAGCTTAACCCTTTCCAACATGAGATCCTCTTTACTTCTACTCTTACTCAGCCTTTTTTGTAGACAGTCCCTGGCTTAACTTTAACAGTCACTGAGAGAACAAGTTCCCAAGTCATCCAGCTTGATGACTGTGCTCTGAAGGGAGTTTAGCCTTCTTGTAGAGCCCTCAGGGACCAAAGGGCATTGAACTCTTCTGAAAAATATCTGTGCCTAGAATCTAAAGAAAATAAGTAGGAAAGAGACCCATGTTTAGTGGAACACACAGTTCAAAGGTTGAATCTATACAGCAGAAAATTAGGCTGTCTGTGTAATGATAAGAGAAAGCTGCTGCACTTATATCTCAAAAAAATAACACCACAGATGAGTCAGTTACCCAAGCACTATAATTCTCACAGCCTTATCTAAAGAATTAGCCAAAAGTTCTGCTATAAACACCAACCAATGGACCAGTTGGTTTGATACCCTCTTTTCTGTGCCTCGGTCTCAAATTATAACTATGTTAGTTGGAATCTTTGATATACTCATTATCTTACCTTGTCTAGTCCCTTGCTTTATCTCCCTAATCCAAAGAACTGTTCAAAAGTATATACATAACCCCTAGGGAAAAATGGGCACTCTAGACCCACAATGTTGCTTAAACAAGCACCCACCAAATTGCAAATAACCCCAACTGAAGATTATCTAAATCTAGAAAAAATGACTGAATCTGCATATAATGAGTGGTGTGAGAAGACTCCAATAAACTCTAAAAAGAAAATGGGGAATTAAGAGAAATAGAACAAAGAGTGGCATCTTTTGAAACTTAATTCCCTGCTCCCACTTATCTAACCCTTCCACATTCTAGGTGGCCTCTTTTCAGAACTTTTCCCTGTTCCTAATTATTTAACCCTCCAACAGTCTTGTTTGAGTCACTTCCCCAAAAGCTCACGTCAGTAAAGGGGATGAACTCTGACACTGAGAACTTACCATTTCACTTTTTGTTTAGGATTGTGTTAGTTTTCACACCTAAGATTGTAAGCCCACAAATCCCAGCCAATGGGTGATGGGTAAGGTTGGGGAAAGAGGGAAATTGGACATTGCATCAGGGAACTATATAATCTTTGTTCTTGCACTGATCACGCACAATTGCCCACTTCCATTAGCCTGGGCGTGTGCCCTTTCTCATGAGAAAGAACTAAATTACTGCTGTCTCTAGCCCAAGTGTCTTCAGAAATTTTATTTTGAGTAGGTGGTCACTGTCCCATTCACCTGCATGTATAATGATGAAGAATATTTCATGACTTTAATTGATAAATATGTTAATAGATCCAAGTAATCTCCTCCATCATGTTTTCAGCTATTTGCTTTTTTTAAATTTCAATTTAATTTTATCCTTGTTACATATTCTTAATTATTTTCATTTTTAATTAATTAATTAATTAATTTTAATTAATTATATTAAAAAATTTAATATATCTATATATATTTTTAGGATACATTCATTACATAAAAGTTACACAGAAATTCCAGGAGTACCCATATGCCACCCCACACACCTCCCACAACCTCCCACATACACATCCTTCATCAGTGTGGCATTATGCCTGTGATAGATATACACATTTTGGGACTTTGCCATCAAACATAGATCACAGTTCAGACTGTAGACAACACTCTCTCCCACACAGTTCTGCATGATACATGATGATACAAAATGGCCTACATTCTCCATTGCAACATCACCCACAATTCCCAAGTCCCAAAAAAACCCTGCATTACAATTGCCCTTCCCTTTCCCTGCCCCCAAAGTGTCCAGTGACCCTGGCTTCACATAATTTTGCATTTTCTTCCATTGCATATATCATAAGTCTATAGCAGGACACCAACAAGTCCATTCTAGTCCATAGTTCTTCCCCCAATCCCGAGGAGTCTGGGATGGTGATGTACCCTCCACCACCAAGGGAGAGGGGGCTTATATCCCATGGATATGATGGAAGAGATTATCCTGCCTGCAGCTGCAGGCTCTCCCCATTCCCCAGCATAGCCATAGTCCATCATCAACTCCCAACTAGGTGTCCTGGGTGAGTCCATCGAGTTGTAGCATAGGAGTTGCAGGTCCACAGAGTCTCATGGACAGCCCATAGTCTCTGGTCTATGGAAGTACACCTAAAACTCTGGCAACAAATATAGGTTTGAATAGAAGAGACAGATGGATCATGTGCAGTGAAGACATAGTTTGGTCAGACTCTGTCACTCTTAGGAGCAAGGATTCTAAATTAGGGCGCACTAGTAAGGCACCAAACTCTGGGGCTATCTGCCCTGATATAGGACCTGGATATCTCCAAAGCCCTCAGGTGGCCCTCTGTTTAGGGTTGTACCCATATTGGAAGCCTAGGACATCCTACTGGGGTCTGCATAAGTGTTACCTCTGGGTTGACCTCCCAACTAACTTTGAAGTCCCTTTCAACCTGGCTATGATATTGCTTTTGCATTTTGTTATGTTAATATACAAGAAATAACAATAATGGCAGTAAGTAAGGTCACAGAAATTATTAGGTAATGGGAAATACATGAGGACTTCTGAATAATTTTCTTTTAATAAATGAATAAGACTTCGGCGGTGGCAAGAAGGAATTACATATCCTGCTTACCACCATGTGTGTGTTCATGAATGTGTGTATATATGCATGTATTCCACTCCCTTTTTCTTTTCTTTGTAACTGGAAAGATTAAAATAGGGGCAAAAAGAGGGCCCAACTTTGGAATTTATACTCCCCATAATGCCAGAGTTGTACTCAGTTGTGGTTTCCCTACACATGGCTCTTCTGCCTCTTCTGTGTGAACCCATAATTTGTACTAGCATTGATAGGTGTATATCCAAGAGACTTAAATCTTTGGGCTGTCCATGTGTCAGTGGGGCCTTGAATCTCAACAGAGTTGTAACACTTAGTCTCCAATTCATTAAACTCACATTAGCAACAAACAAGGAGATTATGTTGGACAATGACCATCCCAAGGAACAAAGGGAGTCTACAACTGCAAGCAAGATAGTTCCATCTATCTGTCCTATGGGATCTAAGCCTCCTCTCAATTAAGAGTGGAGTGGGCATCACCATCCTAGATTCCTCAGGACTGAAGAATGAGCAATGGGCTAGAATAGACTTACTGGTATTCTACTATAGACTTATTGTGATTCTTGCAATGGAAGAATGTATATCATTTATGGGAGGGAGCAGACACTGGAGGTTCTCAGGGGAGGGAGAGGGATAAACAGATATAATATGGGGTCATTTTTGGGACTTGGGAAATGTTCTGAATGATATTGCAATGACAAATACATGTCATTATATATTTTGCTATAACTTACAAAATTCTGCAGGAGAGAATGTAAAGTACAGTGTAAACTATAATCCACCCTTAGTGGCAATACTCCAAAATGTGTTCATCAATTATTACAAATGTACCACACTAATGATGGATGTTGTTAATGTGGGAAAATGGGGGAGGTGGAGGGAGTGCAGCATATGGAAATCCCTATATATCTTTTTCTAATATTTACATAATCTAAGTATTTGAAAAAATAAAATAAAATAAATATATTTTTTAAAATTGGGGCAAAATCCTAAATGTTGCAAGGATAGGTTTTGGAAAATTTAGCAAATCAAAAATTCTCTCCATGCTTTTCATTTTTATTTATGCTTGAGTTGTTATGTGCCATATTTGCTTGATATATTTGATTATCAGAAGCTTTAATAAAATTAAGAAGAAATAATTCATTTCCATCTGCTCATTATAATTCTTAAACATCTCACTTCACAAAATAAAAGCTTGTTGATAAAATTGTTATCTAAGAGCTGCAAATTCGCAGCCATTACCACTTCAATGAGGTTAGAATGAGGGAATTTTTTTACTTGTTAAAATAGTTGTTTCTCTAGAAACTTTTTTAGATTAAACTGTAATGGATGAAATAACATAATTCAAATATGCAGTTCTTTTTTTCTGTCAACTATTTGTTTTTTATGAAGTACTAGTAATGGAACTAAAGATGGAGTAAGAATATGCAGTTCAATTTTCTAAAATAAATAGGAGGCATTTTCATCTTTATTAATGTACTTTGTGTTATGCAAACACTTTGATAATGTGAATGTTTATGTCCCCTATAAATCTGGTCAGAAATCTCTTTTGACTTTGTGGTTAAGCTAAATAGTCTATAGTAGGATAAATAGAGTACTGGATACTATGGTCCAAAGTAAGATAAAAAACTAAAATAAAATCCTAGTTCTTTTAAAAAAAAACTGTTTTATGCACTAAACATTTTGTGCCTTGGTCAAATAATTAACACAATGTCTGTGTTAAAATGACAAAAAAAGTAACCAATGTGGAATTGTGCTATTTTTCCATCATTCCAAAAATTGATATTGAATCATACTTGTAAACCGATCTGTTCATCTGGGCATGATTAAGTTATGATTAGAGTGTTGACTGGGCCACATATGTAGGGCATTGAGCCTCACCCCTTGGTGTGTGGGGGAATTGAATATAAAAGGCAAGGCAAAGGACAGAGGGAGCAGATTTGAGAAGCAGTTTTTGAGAAGTGGTTCTGGTGTTCGAAAGAATGCCCCAGGAGAAGAAAAGTGAGCCACTCATCAGATAGTCTATGGCTGACCTTGTGGAGAAAGCAGAAGAGCTAAGC
>PVKH010000632.1:0-35861 GCA_004027955.1 Chaetophractus vellerosus
GAGAGGTGTCCTACTGCCTGCACCACCTTAGTTCCTGGTTTTTTGGTGAGTCTCGTCTTGGTTCTTCCTTTTGTCACTCGCCTGTTTTGTCATCATCTTGCTGCGTGGCATGTGGGGCCCCGCGGCGCACCCGTGCACGGGGCCTAGTGGCCCATGCACCTTCCATATTTTTCTTTTTTTTCTTTTTACCGAGAGGTCCCGGGGATTGAACCCAGGTGCCTCCATAAGGGAGACAGACCACCCAATCACCTGAGCCACATCCGTCCCCCTGCTATATCTCTTAAGGTTGACCAAAGATACCCAAAGTTACAGTCTTTTCCCATAAAGGATGGTCATATAATAAACCAGGCTTAGTTTATCACCAGCAATCTAAAAAACAGACCTAGGGAGAAAAATTATGTTTGGGGACACATGCATGGTTTCTAATATAGCGTATGTTTAACCTACCCTGATTATCACAAAATCAGGTTTGCAGGAATATTTGCATAAGAATGTGTTTTGAGTTAATTAAATATAAAATGTCTCATGTATTTTTCCTGTGCATGCATAGAAAGGAACGTATACCAAAATAAATTGGAATGAGTTATTCTGAATGCTTATTCACATACAGAATCCATCTCTTCTCAATCCCTATCAACATTGAGTTTACTGTGTTTATCTATGCAGTATCACTTTATGTGCCAGCAATAGTGCTGGTCCTAAAAAGATGCTTAGCTTGTTTTTTTTTTAACAAATCGATTTTATTGATACATAATAAAGCATAAATCCATCCAAAGTGTGCAATCAGTGGTATTTGGTGCAATCACATATTTGTGCATTCATAACTTCATTCATTCTTAGAGCACTTTCATTATTCCAATAATAATAATAATAAAGGAAAAAACAAAACTCATTACCTCTCAATCTCTCTATGCTTCCCCTGCCGTACATAGCTGCTGTTCTTTTTCCTTCTCTCTAGCATATTTGTATTTATATTTTGCAAAAACAGTCTTATATATGCAATTTCACCCATATTCATGTTTTACCTGAGGTTTTACTATCTTACACAATCCCATGTTACAGTTTTTAGCTTTCCTTCTAGTAATGTACAGGGAGGGCCTCAGATGTTCCCTTTCAATTACTGTCATACCCATATAATAGCTCTGCTAGTTACAAACACCATGATATGCATTCACCATTTCTATTCATTTCCAAAGATTTACAAACAACCTTTCTATCAGTTCTGCACATCTTAAACCTCAGCTTTCCATTCTCTACCCTTCTGTTTTCTGGTGACCTGTATTCCTATTATTAACTCCATGAGTTTACACAATATACTGAATTCATAATGGTGCAATCATACAGTATTTGCCCTTTTGTGTCTGGCTTCCTTCACTCAATATAATGTCCTCTGGGTTCATCCATGTTGTCATATGCTTCACGACTTCATTTCTTCTTACTACCACATAATATTCCATCATGTGTATACACCACAATTTGTTTATCCATGCGTCAGTTGATGGACACCTGGTTGTTTCCAACTTTTGGCAATCATGAATAATGTCGCTGTGAACATCGGTGTGCTGATATCAGTTCATGTCTCTGCTCTCAGTTCTTCTGGGTATATCCCTAGTAAAGTATTTCCCGGTTACATGGCAAGTCTATATTGAACTTCCTTAGAAACTGCTGAACAATCCTCCACAGTCACTGTACCATTCTTCATTCCCACCAACAGTGATTAAGCATCCCTATTTCTCTATATCCTCTCCAACATTTACAGTTTTCTTATTTTTAAATTGGGGTTAGTCTAATAGGTGTGAAATGATACCTTGTAGTTTTGATTTGCATTTCCCTAATCACTAGTGATGTTGAACTTTTTTTCATGTGTTTCTTTGCCATTTGTATTTCTTTGGACAATTGTCTTTTCAAGTCTTTTGGCCATTTTTTAATCGGGAAGCTCATCTTTATAGTGGTGAGTTGTATGATCTCTTTGTATATCATGGATCTTAAACTCTTATCAGATATGTCATTGCCAAATATTTTCTCCCATTGAGTCGGATGCCTTATCACCCTTTTGACAAAGTCCTTTGAAGTGCAAAAGTTTTAATTTTGAAGAGGTCCCATTTATCTATTTTTTCGTTTGTTGATTGTATTTTGGGTATAAGGTTTAAGAAACTACTGCCTACCACAAGATCTTGAAGTTGTTTTCCTATATTTTCTTCTAGGAGTTTTATGGTTGTTGCTTTTATATTTAGGTCCTTGATCTATTTTGAGTTAATTTTTGTATAAGGTGTGAGATAGGGGTTCCCTTTATTTCTTTTGGATATGGCTAACCAGTTCTCCCAGCACCATTTGTTGAAATTGAGAGGGCTTGACCACCTTCGTAAAAATCACTTGACTGTAGATGTGAGAGGGTCTATTTCTGAGTTCTCAATTTGGTTCCATTGGTCAGTGTGTCTACCCTTATGCCAATCCATCCTGTTTATAGCACTGTAGCTATTTCCATTTCTCAAAAAAGTTTGTTGGGATTTTTTGGGGAGTGTGTTGAATTTGTAAATTAGTTTGGGTAGAATTGACATCTTAATGATATTTAGCCCTCCAATCCTTGAACATGGAATGTCCTTCCACTTATTTAAGTCTCCTTCAGTTTCTTTTAGCAATGTTTTATAGTTTTCTGAAAACAGGTCCTTTATGTCTTTGGTTACGTTTATTCCTAAATATTTGATTGTTTATTGTTATTATGAATGGAATTTTTTCTGATTTCCTCCTCATTTATATCATCAGTAGTGTATAGAAACACGATGGATTTTTGTGTATTAATCTTGTATCCCACAACTTTGCTGAACTCATCTATTCTAGTAGCTTTTATGTGGATTTTTCAGGAGATTCTACGTGTAGGATCATATCATTAACAAATAGTGAAAGTTTTACTTCTTCTTTCCTGTTTGAGTGCCTTTTATTTCTTTATCTAGCCTAATTTATCTAGCTAGAACCTCTAACACAATATTGAATAACAGTGGTGACAGTGGGCATCCTTGTCTTGTTCATGATGTCAGTGGAAAAGCTTTCAACCTTTTACCATTTAGTACAATGCTAGCTGTACTTTACCATACTGCACTTTACCATATTGTGAAAGCTTCCTTCTATTCTTATATTTTGGAAGTGTTTTATCAAGAAAAGTTGCTGTGTTTTTTCAAATGCCTTTTCTACATCAGTCGGGAGGATCATGTGATTTCATTTCTTCAATTTATCAATGTGTTTTATTACAGTAATTGATTTTCTTGTGTTGAACCACCCTTGCATATGTGGGATAAAACCCACTTGATCGTGCTGTACTTTTGTATTCTATTTGCAAGTATTTTGTTGAGGATTTTTGCATCTATATTCATTAGAGATATCGGTCTGTAATTTTCTCTTTTTGTAGTATCTTTATCTGGTTTTGGTATTAGGGTGATAATGGCTTCATAGAATGAGCTTGGTAGTGTTCCTTCCTGTTCAAGTTTTTGAAAGAGTTTGAGCAAGATTGGTATTAGATCGCCTTTGTATGATTGGTAGAATTCACTTGTGAAGCCATCTGGTCCTGAGCTTTTCATCTTTGGAGGTTTTTGATGACTGTTTTAATCTCTTCATTTATGATTTATTTATTGAAGTTTTCTATTTCTTCTAGGGTCAGTGTAGGTGGTTTGTGTGTTTATAGGAATTTGACCATCTTATCTACATTGTCTAAGTTTTGGGCATACAGTTGTTCATACTATCCTCTTATGACCTCTCTTATTTCTGTGGAGTCAGTGGTAAGTCCCCCTCTCATTTCTGATTTTCTTTATGTGCATCTTCTCTCTTTTTTTCTTTGTCAGTCTAGCTAAGTGTTTGTCGATTTTGTTGATCCTCTCAAAGAACCAACTTTTGGTTTTGTTGATTCTCTCTGTTGTTTTTTTGTTCTTGATTTCGTTTACTTTTGCTCAGATCTTTACTATTTCTTTTCTTCATCTTGGTTTGGGATTAGTTTGCTGTTCTTTTTCTAGTTCTTCTGGATGTGCAATTGGCTCTTTGATTTTAGCTCTTTCTTCTTTTTCAATGTAAACCTTGAGGGCTATAAATTTCCCTCTCAGCACTGCCTTTGTGGTTTCCATAGTTTTTGATATGTTGTGTTCTCATTTTCATTCATTTCAAGATATTTGCTGAATTCTCTTGCAATTTCTTCTTTGACACACTGATTATTTAAGAGTATGCTTTTTAATCTCTGTATACTTATGAACTTTCCCTTTTTCCATCCATTATTGATTTCCAGCTTCACTCCTTTATGATCAGAGAAAGTGTTTTGTATAATTTCAATCTTTTTAAATTTATTGAGACTTTTTGTGTGATCCAACATGTGATCTATCTTGGAGAAGGATCCGTGAACACTTGAAAAGAACTGCTGCTTTGGTGTGTAGTGCTTTATAGATTTCTGTTAGGTCTAGTTTATTTATCATATTATTTAAGTTCCTTGTTTCTTTATTTATCCTCTGTCCAGATGTTCTATTCAGTACTGAGAGTAGTGTATTGAAGTCTCCAACTATTATTGTAGAGACATCTGTTTCTCCCTTCAGTTTTGCCAGTGTGTGCCTCATATATCTTGGGGCAATCAGGTTAAGTGGATAAATATTTAATATAGTTATTTTTCTTGGCAAATTGCACCTTTAATTAATATATAATGACGCTCTTCATCTCTTATAACAGCTTTACATTTGAAATGTATTTTGTCTGATATTAGTATTGCTCTTCCAGCTCTCTTTTGGTTAGTATTTACATGGAATATCTTTTTCCAACATTTTGCTTTTAGCCTGATTGTGACCTTACATCTGAGGTGGGTCTCTTGTAGACAACTTGTATAGATGGCTCGTATTTTTTAAATCTATTCTATCAGTCTGTGTCTTTTGATTTTGGAGTTCAAGCCATTAACATTCAATGTCATTACTATAAAGGTATTACTTACTTCACCCATTTTGTTTTTTGGCTCTTTGCTGTCATATTGTTCTACCGTCTGTCTTCTTACCCTTTAGTTCACTTTTCTTAATAATCTTCATTTCTACACTCCTCCAAATCTCTCACCCTTGTTTTTTCCTTTTAAGCTGCAGCACTCCCTTTAATACCTCTTGTAATTCTGATCTTTTAGTAACATTTTCTATCAGTTTTTGTCTGTGAATACTTTGAACTCACCCTCATTTTTGAAGGACAGTTTTGCCTTCAAAACTTGGCTGGCAATTTTTCACTTTTAGTACTTTAAATACATCATACCACTTTCTTCTCACCTCCATGGTTTCTGATGAGAGGTCAGCACTTAATCTTATGGAGTTTCCCTTGTATGTGATGCTTTGCTTTTTTCTTGCTGCTTTCAGAATCCTCTCTTTATCTTTGATATTTGTCATTCTGGATACTAGGTGTCTCGGGGTAGGTCTATTCGAATTTATTCTGTTTGGGGTGCCTTGTCCCTCTTAGATATTGAGGTTTATGTCTTTCATAGGGGTTGGGAAGTTTTCAGTCATTATTTCTTCAGATATTCTTTTTGCCCCCTTTCCTTTCTCTTCTCCTTCTGGGACACTGATAATATGAGAGTTGTGTGTTTTGCTTTGTTATTCAGAATCTCATTCCTGAGATTCTGTCTTTGAAATCACGAATTCTGTCTTTGAGCAATTAAAATCTTCTCTTATGTACTTCTAATGTATTTTAAATCTCATCCATCATGTCTTTCATTCTCATAAGGCCTGTTTTTGCTTTGCAGGGTTTCAGATTGTTCTTTATGCTCAGCCAGTGTCTTCTTAATACCCTTTATTTCTTTAGTCATATTTTCTTTCAATTCTGTGAATTGATTTAGGAGAATTGTGTGATTATCACTGATTAATTGTCTTAAATCCTTTATCTCTTTAGTATATTTGGTTTGTTTGGCTGGGCTGTCTCTTTCTGTTTCCTAGTATGGTTTGTAATATTTTGCTGATGTCTAGGCATCTGAATATGTTGGTGAATTTACTCTGTTGGCCAATTTTCCTCTTTTTCTTATTGTTTTTTTTTTCCAAGCTCTTTTATGATATTTGGTTCAACTTATTCTAAATCTTTAAAATTGCCCAGCTTAAGTTATCAAAATCAGGCCAGGGACTCACTAATGGGGTACAGATTTTCTCCCAGGAGTTAGGATATAGAGAGATCTGAAAACAATTTTTTTCCATGCAATTTCCAGACTGGCTAGCACATGGTGCTCGTTGACACATCCCTCCATGGAGGTGTTTCACTTTTCTTCTTTACTGTGTTCCTGTGTTGAATATTCATAGCAGATATTCAAAGCAGTTTCTGCTGGCTGAATTCACCGAAGGAAAGCCCCTGACTCCCCCTCCCTTTTCCCTTGAAACAGCTGACAGGGAGGCAGATGTCTGTTCCCCTCTCAGTCAGCTGCAGTGAGCCAGGGGTTTAATATCTTGGGGGGTGAGGGAGGGGAAGTCCTTCCCTGACACCGTGAAGGCTTGGTAACTCACACCTGTTGTTTTGGGTTCTTAGTCTCTCTGTCCCTTACCCTCCTGGGAGTGTGTAGAACTGTCCTTGTCTGCTGACTTCCAAAGCAAGTCCCTCGGATAGCTTTTGGCTCTTTCTCCATTGTTTTTTGTGAGAGCATTGAGCCCTGCTTAATAGTCTGACATCATCTTCCCACAATCCATGATATCTTCTTGATCTCAAACCCTTGTTGGAATTTTCCAGAGGGACCTTGGAAAATCACAAAGGATTTTTTCTTTCACTCTTAATAGTCCATATGCCTATACAAACTACAAGTTACCTTAGCAATGCATGTCCACTTTCAGGTTTAAGGCACTGGTTCTAATATTTTTCTGTTTCTTCAATTCAGCATTTATGGAGTCCTTCTCCAGTCTCTACCATCCTCCAGAGTCCTTAGCTTGCTTTTGGTTCCTGCCTTGGTGATATTGTTAAATATGTTTGATTCTCCAAAGCTCCTATCCTTTCATCAAAACCATATGATTTCTAGATGTTAAAGCAGTGCTCTATTATTGTCCCTTGGATTTCCTCCCAACCAAACTGATCCTCATTCTTCAAGTTTTCATGAATGTGCAGGTCATGACAACTATCTCATTACTGCTGCTACTCTGACAGAAATTGTAGGATGCTATCGATTGTAAAATGTATCCTTATTTCAGAACTGTAATGATGTGGAAAAATGCACATGATATTTGAATGTTGAACCGAACTGTAATGATGTGGAAAAATGCACATGATATTTGAATGTTGAACCATCTGTACTGATCTTCTAAAACCTTATCTTTTAAAAAATAGTTTCCACATCTGTTTTGTTATACATTTTATTTCCATATACAGAGGGAGAGAGAGGGAAGAGAGAGAGAGAGAGAGAGAGAAACAGTCTTACTTTTCTCCCATGTACCTTAATTGTTTCCTGTAGCAAAGAAAAGGAAAATTTGCATTTTCTCAAAGTGAAATAAAAATGGCAAGAATCCCTGGGAATCCTCTACCTTTAAAGCATCCCATGTGCTGGGAGACTCCCCTGAGCTGGGAGCTAATCAAAATTTAAGGAGTACCACATTTATGATTCAGGCACCCCTTTGCAGGTACATCAGGGAATTTTGTTTCTTCCTTTTCCAGAGAAGGTTGCTAATATTTATTGAACACCCACTATGTGTCAGGCACCTTACTAAATAGTTTAAAATATTGTCTCGTTTAATTCTTATTATAACCCTGTATTAAAAGTGTTCTTATGCTCATTTTGAGGATATGAAAAACTAAGATACTGCCAGATTAAGAAATTTGTTCAAAGTCGTATAGCTAGAAGTGATTTTTTTTCCTTTCAGCCATCCCAAGCCTATACGTTTTCTAGCCTCTGCTTAAGACTCATATATGTTTAAAATGTTAAAAATACCTATTGAGACTTTCATCATGTTGTCTTGGTTTGTCTTTTGTGGACCCCAGAAAATTGTGTTCTTAAGCTAACCTGTCCCTGTGCCTGTGATTAGATTCAATTAAGGGATCTTTAAGTAGATCACTTTTGACTAGATCGTTTCAGGGTCTTTGATTGGACTATGTCAGTGAGGCATGACCCAGGTTAGGTCTCTGCCCTCTTGCAGGGGTCTTATATAAACAGAGTACTGAAAGCAGAAACACACAGAGAAAGGAAGCCGCCATTTTGGCTCTGCCATGTGAGAGAGGATCGCCTGCAGTCACAGAAGGACAAAGAAGCCTGGAGGCTGAGAGGTCCTGGAAGCTAGAGTCTGGAGTCAGCAGAGCACAGAGGCACAGAATGAGGTCCCTGAAGGGCTCAGCCCACAGGGCAGCTCAAAGCTGAATAGATAAGCCATAGCTTGAAGAGAAAGAGGCCTGGAGGAGAAGGCAGAGACCCAGAAGGGGAGCCACCATTTTGCCTTGCCACATGACAGGACTCCAGAATCTGCCAGCAGCCAACTTTTGTTGAAACAGCATCTCTGATGATGCCTTGATTTGGACATTTTCAAAGCCTTGGAACTGTAAGTTTTCACCCCAATAAATCCCCATTATAAAAGCCAACCCATTTCTGGTAATTTTGGCATTGGCAGCCTTTGGTAAACATGTAAAGTAGGTATATTTATCCTCATTTTAAATATGAGGAAGCTGAGAGATTCAGCGAGTCTAAGTGATTTGTCCAATATCACATAGAGCTAAGATCTAAGTCCGGGCCTGTCTGACTCCAAAGCCTATGCTCTTGCCAGCTATGCTGGCTTTTTCCTAAAGGATTATAGTTTACAATTATTGTACATAAACTGCACCATCTTTTCATGCAAAGTAATAAGAATGAAGATGGCAATCCTACGACATGCCTTTAGCATTCTTCTAAATACTTTGTCTACATCAGGGTTTCTCAGCATCAGCACTATTGACATTTTGGGCTAGATAATTCTTTGCTGTTAGGAGGAAGGAGCTTTCCTGTGCATTGTAGGATGTTTAGCAGCATCTCTGGTCTCTACCCACTAGATGCCAACAGCATTCTCCCCTTCCTCCACCCCCAAGTAGTGACAACCATGAATGTCTCCAGATATTGCCACATATCCCCTGGGGGGTTGTCTTAGTTTGCCAGAGCTGCTATAACAAATACCATACAATGGTTGGCTTATGTAAGAGGAATTTATACTTTCACTGTTCTGAAGGTTAGAAGTCCAACATGAAGTTATTGGCAGGGCTTGTTTCCCCAAAGTCTTTTGCATTTTGGTGATAGCTTTCTTTTCTTTTTTTAATTAGAGAAATTGTAGGTTTACAGAAAGATCATATAGAAAATACAGAGTTTCCATATAACCACTCTCATTTTTAACATTTAGCTTTAGTATGGTACCTTTGTTGCAACTGATGAGAGAATATTATTATAATTGTGCTATTAACTATATTCCATAGGTTGCATTAGGGTTTCTTGTTTGTGTAGTACAGTCCTATGGGTTTAAAATTTTTTTTTTATTCTGATGATAGCTTTCTGACAATTTTGTCACATGGCTGTCTCTCCTTTCCTTGTGTCTGCACTTCTGGTTTCTGCTGACTTCTGCCTCCTGACATCTAGGCTTCTTCTGGTTTCTTGGTCCCTACTCATTGACTGCATCAGAATTTCCTCTCATTTTAAGGCCTCCAGTCATATAGATTAAGACCCACCCTGATTCAATTTGGCCTTACCTAAATTAAAGGCTCTTTGCAGATCCTATTCAAAATCAGTCCATACCAATGAACTTTAACATATTCAAAGATATTATTTACAAATGAGTTCACACCCATGAGTTCACACTGAGATAAGACTTTAACTTTTCTTTTGAGATATACATGATTCAGTCTCCAACAGGGGGAAAAGTCATCTGAGGTTGAGAACTACTGGTCTACATTATCTCATCTTATCCTCAAAGCACACTATGTGGCTTGTGCTATTATGATCGCAATTTTATATGAGAGAAATAACTTGCCCAGGGTCACACTACTAGGCATTATTTGGCATCTTGAGGACTCCAACCCAAGCTGTATGTATTGCTTTGGAATATTTTCGCTGTATTTCATGGATTGTATCTTGTTTTTAAACCTAATTTAAGAGTTCTTGAAGGCTTGGTTTATGTCAGTCTCCTTCCTATTTTATTTCAAGGACACCCAGAAAAGTACTCAGTATCTAGCAGTGCTTTGAAAAATGTTCAGTTAACAATTTACCTATTTTATTGGGTCATATTTGAGTAAGAATCTTTTTTAAATAAAAAGAAGTTAAGTCATTAATTTAAAACGCAGCATTTGGAATCAGGCACATTATGGGTTTAAATCTCATCCCTGCCATTTATAGTATCAGGGGAAAATGTTGACCTCTTTTAGCTTTGGTTTCCTCATCTGTTTGGGACTAATAATTCATTCTATGGGTATTATGAGGAATAAATGAATTAACAATATATAAGTCATCTAGCAAAGTACATGAAACAAGGTTAAAAAATTCAATAAATGGTAGCTACTAGTAACAGATATATTAATGACATATATGCTTTGTATTTTCCTTTTACATTATAAGATTACTCCATATACTTACATTTCAGTGAAGTTGGAAAATAAATGTTTTCTTTTGTCTTTCTGGAACAACTTGAAAGCTGCTATTTCATTAATATTAAATAAAAATTACATGTGATCATGAAATTTATAGAAGAGAAATGAAGAAGGAAGGGGAAAATGTAAAACACAACAAACAAACAAGAAACTCAGGACCTTCTACTCAATGACATACTGAATTACTTAGTTTACAATGAAGAGTTATATTTGGTTCCTTTCATTGCAGTAAAGAATTATTAACCCTCCTGGTGGCTCAAGGGAGAGCCTTCTTTTGGCCTCGGGAACAGCTGAATTGCCTCATTCCTGATCTCAGCCCTCACCTTCTGCTGGTTTGGCATCTCTTGCTTCCTTCCCCAAGGTCTGACCTTTTGTGGCATTTCCTCTGACTCATTTTTGGGTTCAGCTCCTGGCTTTCAGTTTCTGCTCTGAGCTCTCCTTTTCTAGGTTTCTCCATCCTCTTGCAGGTTCCTTACTGGCTTGATTTAGTTTCCCGACTGGATTCTCTCCTAGGTGACAACACCACAGGCCCTGCCGTGTTAGTTGCATTAACTGTGAGGAAGCAGCATTTCTCACCTTCTGCTGCTTCCTGCTGGCCCTGCACCAACTTGGACATAGCCTTTCCAAATGTAATTCACCATAATCATTTAGGTTTTAACTATAAGGTGGTGGAGTTGAATTCTCCAGATAGTAACATGCCAGAATGGAAATTCATTATTTTTTAGACTTTGAAGGCTTTTCAGTGTTTGCAATGTTTTCCCAATTTTTTTCTTTGCCTCTTGGCACACTTTGGGAATGTTAATGTTTGTAGGAAACACTGAGATATATAGATAGATTCTTCTGGCCCCCAGGACCTGAACAGCTCTCCTAGGGACTGAGGGGATCAACATTTTCAACCTCTTGTGCACAATTAATGATTGAAAACACATGCAGATAGCACTGTGCGAGGGGTATGGTGAGTGTAAGACTTTAAATCATTATTTTTCCCTTTCTTCATTCCTATTTACCTATCAAATGCTTTCTAAAAGGCCTAGCCAAACCTGGTAAGTTGACCCAGGGACAGAAAGCCTTAAGAAAAAGTATAAGGACATTGAATGGTGGGGAATGGTAGACCTGGAAAGAGATTGGGAACAGGGAGAGAGTTAGGAGGCTACTGAGGGAATCCAGGAATGAGGTGTTGAGGGTTTGCAGTACTAACTACCAAACTGAAAAGGAATGAATCACTCTATTTTTATGTTCATACAGAAAAAACATAATGAGCTTGTATGACGAACCAATCATTGGAAATACGTATGCCAAAAACGTTGTGTACCTGTGTAGTTTTTCTTAGGAGAGGGTTCTCCATAGTTTCAAATAATCATTGCTACGGATAATAAGTAAAAGCCTGGAGGAAAAATTGGTAGGAATTATAATTTTTAGAGTAAAAGTGGAGAATGAATAAAAAAGTTTGGGGTATTTCTTTTTCCTTTGGCAGTCATGCAGGAATATGAAAAGGGAGCTGGTTTGGGAAGAAAAATGAATAGAAATGTTGAATACATACAAACTTTCTAAAATAACAACTCTAGTAAGGCAGTAGCAGTTGTGGCAAAGGAAAATAGGTGAGAGATCAGGAGTATAGATTTGTTAGTCATCAGATTGCAATGCTATTAGAAGCCCTGAGTGTATGTGAGCTCTAAGCAAAGGTTAGGATAAAGAGAAAATGCAGAAAGCCAAATTTGAGCTCTGGGCAATACCCAGAGTAGAGAGCCAGGTGAACAGAAGGACTGGGGCATTCCAGGCACTTAATAGAAAATTCAGTCGTGAATTGACTCAAGCACATTGCTTGCCAAAGTGTTGCTTGAGGCAGCTGCTGGTTGTTAGAAACAGCTCAAGAAACATATTGGCATTCTTTTCCCTTAGTTTGCTATATTGGTGATCTCCAAATTTTTTTGCTTCCTCATCCCTATAGGTTAAACTTTTTGAGCACACTAACATATTGTTTGTGTGTGTGTGTTTACAATGCTGTGGAGAAAACATGAAAACAAGAATTTATAAAGATGAAATAAATTGATATATATTTTATATAACCAATGGATTATTTTGTGCACCCTCTCTAAATTCTTAACAGCTTTATTGAGGGACCGTTTATGCACAATTAACTACACTTGCTTGAAGTCTATAATTTGGTGATTTTGACAGGTATATACACCAATGGAACTACCACGACAATCAGGATATTTCCATCACCCTCAAAAGTTTCCTTATCCTACTTTCCAGTCCATTCCTCTTTCCACCCCGGTCTGAGGCAACCACCTATCTCCTTTCTTTCACTGAAGATTAGTTTGCATTTTCTAGAATTTTATATCAGTGGCTCATACAACATCAGCTCTTTTGTGTCTCACTTTTTTTCACTCGGCTTAATGCTTTTTCTTTTTGTTTCTGTTTGGATATACATTAATTTGTTTATCCATTCTCCTGTTGATTGACATTTAGGTTTTCCCAGTTATGGGCATTGCAAATATGTCTGCTATAAACATTTTACACGAATCTTTCTTCGGGCATGTATTTTTATTTGTCTTAGGTAAATACTTAATTGGGTCAGGCCTTGGTTGTTCTAGATAATCAGAAAGTTCATGGCTACAACAAAATGATTACATTTCCCAGGAGAAATACATTCTTCATTCAGCACACCATTTTAGAGTAAACACACTTTGTGCTTTGAGAGTCAACATTAAATAGTTTGTCTTTGCTTTTGTAGAAATTTAATTTAAGAAATATGAAATCATTTGTATGATTAAGTTTGTGTTTCAAGTGACTGGAGAACACAATGATTATTTAATAAATGATTAGTGAATTTGGGAGAAGAAATTGAACACAATTGTTCTGTAAATCTAAAAGAACTGCAACCAAAATTAAAAATTAAAGTGAGACTAAATGCATTATGGTATACTGTATTGGATCCTGGAAGAGTAAAAAGATATTAGTGGGAAAATTGGTGAAATCCTAATAAAATGTAGAGTTAGGTTAATAGTAATGTACCAATATTAATCTTTTAATTTTGACAAATGTATATTGGCTATGTCAGATATTAGAATTAGGGAAACTAGATGAATGAGAATTCTGTTCTATCTTTGCAATTTTTCTATAAATCTAAAATTATTCCAAAATTAAAAGTTTATTTTTTTAAGTTCCATTGAGAGCTAAAATGTATCATTAAGAGTTTCTCCTCAATAAAATTTGCCCTACAGTTACAAAAATTTTACTCAGAAAAATATGTGATGTATTTATAATAAAGATATATCTTTATTAAATAATATGCACTTATAAGTCAATAATAAGAATACTAATATTCTGAAAAAAATGGGTCAGAGACTTAAAGGCAATCAATAAAACAATTTTTATGTATGTTTTATGTAAGGAGGACTCTATTCCCCTGCCTCAAATTTCCACATAGGATGACTTCCTAAGCCAGAGTCAGACTTTGGCCAATTTTCTCATTGCTCACTCTCTCTGAAGTGGGGAGGACTTTTAAGAATCTAGGAAACGGAATCATACATGCTTGGCTCAGTTCTTTTTCAATTTTCTGTTTTCTTTTGGATGAGCCTCTGTTTATATTTCAATTATAGTAGAGTTTTATTGTCACAAGTCAAGTATTGTTTTCTGATCAGCCTAAACATAAAGCTATTTTTATCAGTGAGATTCCTGCTTTAGGCTGTTATTAACATAAAGTGTGTGTGTGTGTGTGTGTGTGTGTGTGTGTGTGAGGTGGGGTTTGACCAAAACCCTGATGGCTAATAAAGGCTTGAAAATATATTATTTCTTCATAATAATTGAAGAAACACAGCTTAGAATAAAGAGGTACCATTTTTCTGCTACAAAATTAATAATTCAGAAAAGGTCTCAGAAGGAAAGATAACCAATATTGAAGAATTGCTAGTAAAAAGGATCTTATAAACTGTGGGTAGAAATATATATTGTTACAATGTTCTCAAAAGCAAATTGTCAGCTTGTATCAATAACCATGAAAGGATTCATACATATTCATTTCAGTTTTAGAATAAAATCTAAGGTAGTAATAAAAAATTTTTTACAAAGATTTATAAACAAGGATGCTTATCATAGCATTATTTGTATGGACAAAAAAGGGAAACTATCTCATTGTTTAACAGGGAAATATTGTACTTTTGATTAAAGTCAAGAAAAGTATTTTTTTAGAAGAGTATTTTGTGAATTGGGCACGATGTGGTATGAATGAAGATATAACACCGTGGATACAATTTAATCTCATTTTTGTAAGCAGCATCTCTCTATGAAATAAGTTTTATAAAAAGCATTTTATAAAATCATAGTTTTGAAAAATAATTTTGTAACAAAACAAAAACATTCACAAAACAGAATATTTTCTGTAAGATTATTCTTGTTTTCTGGATGTAGCTAAGACACAAAGATGAGGACAAAGGTTACTATGTAGCTTAAAGAGATGCTTGGCTTTTGGGGAGTACAGTGTTTGGGAAGAGAGGCCCATGGAAAGGGGCTTTATCAAGATCAAGATGCCTGCCACACAGAAGGCATCCAAAGCCAGTGTGTCATTATCAACAGAGAAAAAAATGACCACAGAAATAATCAAAAGTGGAGAACAATCTCATCCAATTACATAGGGAGAGATTTATTCCTTCTTTCTTCCCCTCCTTTGGAGATGTTAGCTCATAAGAGGAAGGAAGGGATGTGTAAGGCTGCCTCACCTTACATTCTGAACTCTTTAGGGCCAATACAAGTCTGGCTTTCGGTGGTAGCAGGGGAGTAGAAGAGCTTTGACCTTAGTTTAAGATTGAAATTTGAAAATGAATGACTGAGTCTTAATAATAAGACTGATCTGATAATGGAGAGTGTGTATGTGTGCACATGTGATTTATTGAGTTCTCTCAATTAGGGTGTAAATACTAATTGGTTTTATTTTTTTCAACCATTGTATGTCAAGCTCTAGTCCCTCCCTGTATTACTGTATCTGTTCCTGACATGTTGGCCAGATTCGATACATAAATTTGCTTTTTGTATTTTATAGAATTATGTTTGTGTGTTTGTACATATATGAAGGAGCAAAAAGGACTAGAAGGATATACACTAAAAGTTAATGACAGCTATCTTTTAGTAGTAGGATTCCGTATGTATTTTTCATCTTTTGTCTTCCTGATATTTTCTAATTTTTTCAACAACAAATATGCATAATTTATAATCTCACAAAATATATATTATAAAAATATCTTTTGAAAAATTGCAACTGAAGATGTCCATTGTGTTATTTATTTCCAGTTTATAAGGATCAACATATAATATTCTTTTTAAATATTTTTTATTCAGGAAAGTTGTAGGTTTACAGAAAAATCATGCAGAAAATACAGAGTTCCCATATCCCTCTCCTCCCCCGATTATTATCACCTTGCATTAGTGTGGTACCTCTGTTAAAATTGATAAAAGAATATTAAGATTTTACTATTAACTAGAGTCCATAGTTTGCATTGTTTGTATTGTACACTCTTAGTACTTTTTTAAAAAAATTTTAATCTAGTAACATATATATGACATTCTTTCTTAAAAGATTAATACCTCAGGAAACTTTCTCCAGATACATTTCTAAAATTTCCTTTATGAGATATGAATATAGGCCTCTTCTGCTTTAGTTATCAGAAAACAAAGTTAAATTCTTTGCTCAGCTGTCACTGTCATTAATTTTTCCCTCCTCATCTCTCACCCAGAATGCCTCAGCAGCTTCTACTGCTACCTGTTCAAGTCTCTTCCATCCTCAGCACTGCCTTCTGAGGGATGCTTTTGGAATGCACATCTGGCTGTGGTTACTATGTTGCTTAAAATTCTTCATCAGCTTTCCGTGTCATAATACCAAACTTCCGGGCCAAGCACACTACTCTCCTAAACCCCCTTAAGGCTCTGCCTGAGTTTCATATTGTGTGTCTTGCCTCTTTCCTTTTGGCACCCTGTTCTTTAGCTGTGTTTATATACTTGTAATTTCCTAAGAGAATTGTGATATTTTATCATGCTTTTGCTCTAGTTCTCATGCTCTTTGCTATTCCTTTCTTTGTTCTTTTGATTGCCTTTTTCTGTGCAAGAAAACTTCTGCTTTTCCTTTAATCAGCTATTTACCTGGTAGAGAAATCTGTTCCTTTCTTGTGTTCCCAGCACTATGTGCACAGAACTATAATTTTTTGCTTCTTTGTATGTCCTTCCTACAGATATTGGAAGATCCTCAGAGACCATAACTATGCCTTCCTCAACCAGCTGAGGCTTTGTTATGTAGTAGATGTTTAGTACTCATAAGTATAATAGTTAACAACTTTACATACATTGTCTTATTTAATCCTGCAACCAGCCTATGAGGTAGATGTTATTATACAGATAAAGAAGTGGAAGCTTAGAGGTGTTAGGACATGGGGCCACACAATGGCTATTAAACATCTATCCATGTTTCATTAGTCAAAGCAAGTCGCATGACTGCACCTAAATAAAAGAAGATAAGGATGGGCTTGGGGGCGGGGCAGGGAGGAAAGGTTAACATAATCCACCACAGGGAATATAACTGCTTTGTTCACCACAGCCCACCTATTACTATGCCTGGTACATTTCCTGTAGAACTCACTTTGGTGAATGAGTGAACAAATATCACAAAACTAGTCCTAAGCCAGAGCTATGATTTGATAAGTCTGACTTCAGAGCCTTGCCTGAATGACTTTGCAATTTGTATTACTTAGTCTTCATTCCCTCTAGTATTTTCTTTACTTTTAATTGTTCTGTGAATAGCAAGGTTATATTTGCTATGACTAGAAAAAAAGTTAGAGAAAGAATGGTCTCAGAGGTGGAATGAAGCCAGAAGTGGATTATTTCAGAGAAACCATGGTAAGAAAAAAAATTTTCAGAAGGAAAAGTATAAGAGACTGTTTCAAACACAGCAAGAGATTGATTAGGAATAATTTGCTTAGAAAATATCTTTGCTGTCAGAAATTTCAGTCGAGCTATAAGGGGCAAAAATCATAACAAAAGAGTTTTAAGATTTGATCAAACTTCAATAGAAATGATCACAACATTATTTACCTTTTAGGGCATTCTGAGACTGTGAGAGAGTGGGGGTGAGGTGTTAAAATCCTACATTTGAGATATAGAGGATTGGCCTCTTCTTTCTGCAGTATATTCAAGTGGGCTACTCCTTCATTTTCTCTGAGACAGAGAGGAAGATATCTTTTAAAAAGAAGAATGGATTCTATTCCTTATAACCACACTAAATTCCTAGAATAATTGAAACCAATCTCAATAATTTACTACAGAAAAAAGCAGAACTTCATATTGTGCAAGTTAGGTACTTTTTTGAAACTCTAATAACCTTATTTTATGGTTAAAGTAAAATATAAACTCAAAAAATTCATCGAAGCTTGCTTACTCACTTATGAGATTAGATTGTATATGGCTGGAGATATGTATTAGTACAAGAGATTCAGTGGGGGCAGATGTGAATTTCCATAAGAGGAAATCTAGAGGAAGGATAAGAACACAGGTTTTTTTTTTTCTGTTTTAAAAAATGTAACCCTTGGATTTAGGTTTTAATTCAGCCTCTACATCTTGATAACATTGAGACCATTGGAAATTTAATTGCTCTCTTTGATTTCTCCTTTCCTCATCAATAAAGTGATGCTAATATTTGCCTTCAAGTTTTGTTGAAATAATGCATGCAAAGTATTGGAAAAAACCAATAGTAGTTATGATGATGTACTATTAGAAATGATTGCAGTGATAATTACTCACCCATTCACTTCTAGCTTGGGAATGAGCAGTAAAAGTGAGGTTAGAAGGACAGAATTCAATCAACACTGATTTACTTTTGGACACCTGCTTGTAAGGTAAGTCAGCTTTAACAGTGCTGGATGAGGGCCTCAGCAGGGGATATTTCTTTCCCTAGATCCTCAGATTTAGGAATCTTAATAAAGAATTTCAGGTGCCCTGGCCATAATTTGCAAGCCCTACAGATTGTCTGAATCTAGAGAGGAGAGGTGAGTGTAGAACAGGAGGCAGGGCACCTTGTCCCTTCTGATAACCCCAAATTGACCACAGCACAATCAGGCACTGTGGAACACAGCGCATGCTGCCCCTAGAAAGCTCATTTATAAACAGCCAGCCTTTTTATTCTTGCTTAAATTTGCAGGAGAGTAATTGCCAAAGCAACAGGTATCCCTTTCAATGCAAATAAATACAAGGATTATGCCTTGGTAGAATGATTGGAGGTTTGGGAAGTTCTAATCCTGTTATGATTTATGTGGTGTTTTTTTTTTTTTTAATCTTTAATTTTAAAGCAGTTTAACAAGTACTTTTGTCACATCTTCCTGGGAACTAGCATAGATTCTGTAAAATGATTTTTAGGGCTAGACATTACCTCTTAAGGAAATTTACTTTCTTCAGTCCTGGTCTTCAGCAGATAAAAAATTAATAGGCAAGGTCACCTACCCTGAAAGTTTAATTGCTTCATCCAATTGCATTCAGCAAATATTCTTTGTCCTACTTGTACTTTAAATTTATGTTGTCCATAGTTCTCCCTAATCCAGTTCTCCTAACTTCTCTATTTTGGTTATAGGTACATGTGTCTCTATCGAAACAGAACCTCAAAATTAAGCGTAATTTTATACTTGTGGCAGGTTGAGATTATTTTATGAATCCCAAAAAGAGAAAGATTTTCTTTTTAAACTAATCTGTTCTTGTGGGTGTTATATCATTTGATTGCATTAAATTCTTTTGTGGGCTTTTTGATTAGATTACTTGATAAGATCAATTTAGGGCTTTTGATTTGGATTATGTCAGTGACCTGTAAGCCAGCTTGAGTCTCTACCCTCTTGCTCGTCTGATAAAAATGGAGGCAGAGAGAGACACAGAGAGACACAGGAAAAGGAAGGTGCCATGTTTCATCCTGCCATCCGAAAGAGAGGATCGCTTAAGCATGGAGCCTCAAGAGGCTGGGCCCACAGAGTAGTTCAAGAGGAAACAAGCCCAGCTATATGCCTGAAAACTTACAGCTGAACTTGGGAAAGCAGTGGAACAACTGAGAGTAATATAGGAGGCCCAGAAAATAACAAGCCCTATGCCTGGTTGCCCTCAGTTGAGCTCAAACCTTGGCAGAGATTGGCGGCCATCTTGCTTCGACACTTTGCAGCTGACTGTGGTGAGAAAGCACCTCTGATGGTGCCCTACTTTGGACTTTTCACGGCCTTGGAACTGTAAGCTTTTACCCCAAGTAAATCCCCTTTATAAAAGGCAACTCATTTCTGCTATTTTGCATCAGCAGCCCTTTGGCAAATTAAAACACTTGTTATCCCACACCCTGAAGTTGTTGATGTTCTACCAATTTTGATGTCCTTCCTAATTCAGTGGTTCTCAGTTCTAACCTGCATTATATTCCTCTGTGGAGCCTTAAAAAATTTTTATTAGAGAAATTGTGGGTTTACAGAACAATCATGTATAAAATACAGGATTCCCATATACCACCCCACTGCCAACATGTTGCACTTGTGTGGAAAATTTGTTACAATTGATGATAGCACTTTTTTATAATTGTAATTTTTTTTAACAGTAGTAGCCAGTGTTGATTGAGAGATTTTATGTTTTAGGCAGTGTGTGAAGCAATTTACATGGATTACCTCATTCAAAACACCCCATACACAGGCCTGTGAAATATGTCCTGTTTAAAGTAATAATAGGATATATTTTACAGGCCTGTGTAAGGGGTGTTATGGTTTACAGAAAAATCATGTAAAAATTACAGAACTCCCATATACCCCCTATTGTTGACACTTTTTATTAGTGTGGTGCCTTTGTTAGAATTGATATTTTAAAAATTAAAATACTACTGTGATGATTAGGGTAATGTGTTACCTTGGCCAGGTAATGGTGCCAGTTGTTTGGTCAAATAAGCACTAGGCTAGTTGTAATACAAGGGCATTTCACGGACTTTAATCACCAGTGAGGTTATTGCATAGATGGTTGGTTACATCTACAATCACCTAAGAAGATTGCTGTCAGCAATGAGTGACATCTCATCCAATCAGTTGAAAGACTTAAAAGGGGGAGTGATTTCAGGATTCAGAAAGAGAATTCCCATCTCTACTCCAGACAGCAAGCATCTCCTGGGAACTCATCAAGGACCTTTATTGGAAGGTTTGCAGCCTACCCTATGGAATTTGGACTTGTACATCCCCATGGTTGCATGAGACAATTTTTATAAAATCTCATACTATTTACAGATATCTCTTGTTGTTTCTGTTTCCCTAGAGAACCCTGACTAATTCAAGTACTATTAACTATAGTCCACAGTTTATTTTAGGTGTATTTTTTTCCATATTATGAATAGCTGGAATTAGTGTTGTATATTTGTTATCATTCATGAAAGAACATTCTTATACTTGTACCATTAACTATAGCCTGTTGTCTACAATAGGGTTTACTATTTTATACAATCCTATGTTTTATCTTTCTATTTTTATTTTAGTGACATATACAACCTAAAATTTCCCCTTCAACCATATTCGTCTATATAATTCATTGCTGTCAATTACACTCCCAATAATGTGCTACCATCAAGACCATCCATTTCCAAAACTTTAAAATCAACCTTAATAGAAATTCTGTACAAATTAAACATCAACGCCCTATTCTCTACCCCAGTCTATCCCCTGGTAAACTATATTCTAGATTCTAATACTGTGAGTTTGCTTATTATAATTAGTTCATATCAGTGAGATCATACAATATTTGTCCTTTTGTGTCTGGCTTATTTCACTCAGATTAATTTTCTCGGGGTTTACTTATGTTGTCCATGCATCAGGACTTCATTCCTTTTCATAGCTGAATTATACAATGTATGTGTATACTATATTTTGTTTATTCATTCATTGGTTGATGGACACTTGGGTTACTTACATCTTCTGGCAATTGTGAATAATGCCACTATGAACACTGATGTGCAAATATGGTATTGGAGTCCCTGCTTTCGGTTCTTTTGGATATCTACCTAGTAGCATGATTGCTGGGTCATATGGTAATTCTACACATAGCTTCCTGAGGAACTGCCAGATTGTCTTCCACAGCGGCTGCACCATTTTACATTCCCATCAGCAATGAACGATTGCCACTATTTCTCCATATCCTTTCCACTTGTATTTTTTTTTTTAATAGTAGCCATTCTAGTGGGTATGAAATGGCATCTCATTGTGGTTTTGATGGACATTTCCCTGGTGGCTGATTATGCTGAGCATCTTATTATGTGCTTTTTAGCCATTTTAATATTTCCTTTGGAGAAATGTATATTCAAGTTTTTGCCCATTTTTTAATTGGGCAGCTTGTCTTTTTTATTGTTGAGTTGTAGGGTTTCTTTATATATTCTGGATATTAAACCCTTATTGGATATGTGGTTTCCAAATATTTTCTCCCATTGAGTTGTTTGTCTTTTCATTTCTGTGATAAAGTCCTTTGAGTCACGTAAGTTATTAATTTTGAGGAAGTCCCATTTATCTATTTTTTCTTTCATTGCTTGTTGCTTTGGGTGTAAAGTCTAAGAGACCATTGCCTAACACAAGATCCTGAAGATGCTTTCCTACATTTTCTTCTAGGAGTATAAACTGTAAATCCCTGGTTCTTATATTAAGGTCTTTGATCAATTTCGAGTTAATTTTTGTATATGGTGTGAGATATGGGTCCTCTTTAATTCTTTTGAAAATGGATTTTCAGTTCTCCCAGCACCATTTGTTGAAGAGACTATTCTTTCCTAATTGAGTGGACATGACAGCCTTGTCAGAAATCAATTGACCATAGATGTGAATGTCTATTTCTGAACTCTCAGTTCGATTCCACTGGTTAATATGTCTATCTTTATGCCAATACCATGCTTTTTTGACTGCTGTAGTTTTGTAATATGATTTGACATCAAAATGTGTGTGTCCTCCAACTTCAGTCTTCTTTTTCAAGATTTTTTTTTGGCTGTTCAGGGTCCTTTACCCTTCCAAATAAATTTCATAATTGGCCTTTTCCATTTATGCAAAGGAGACTCTTGGAATTTTGATTGGGATTGCATTGAATCTGTAGATTGGGTAGAATTGACATCTGAATGATATTTTGTCTTCCAATCCATGAAAAAGGAATGTTCTTCCATTTGTTTAGGCCTCCTTTGATTTCTTTTAGCAAGGTTTTGTAGTTTTTGTGTATAGCCTTATACCCTTGGTTACATTTATCCTTAGATATTTGATTATTTTAGTGCTTATGGAAATGGAGTGTTTTTCTTGGTTTCCTCAGATTGCTCGTGACTAGTGTAGAGAAACACTACTGACTTTTTAATGGATTGATCTTGTGCCTTGCCACTTTACTGAATTTGTTTATTAGCTCTAGCAGCTTTGTTGTAGATTTTTCGGGACTTTCTATACATTGGATCATGTAATCTACAAATAGTGAAAAATTTTCTTCTTCTTTTCCAATTTGGATGCCTTTTATTTCTTTTTCTTGCCTAACTGTTCTGGATAGAACTTCAGTACAATGTTGAATAAGAGTGGTAACAGGGGATATCCTTGTCTTGTCCCAGATCTTAGCGGGAAAGCTTTGTCTTCCACCATTATGATGTTAGCTGCAGATTTTTTATCTTTGCTGAAGAAGTTTCCTTCTATTCCTATTTTAGAAGTGTTTTATCAAGGAGGGATGCTGGATTTTGTCAAATGTCTTTTCTGTGTCAATTGAGATGATCATGTGTTTTTTTCCTTTCGTTTTGTTAATATGGTGTATTACATTAATTGACTGTCTTATGTTGAACGACCCTTGCATACTTGGGCACTGTGGAGCCTTTTGAAAAATACCGTTCCTGAAGTCCATCCTGGGACATGTTGGAGTATTTGTATTTATATTTTGTATTGTGAATTCTTCATACATACTGAAGAATAAATACAATGCAAAATACAAAAATAAAGTATAAAATAAAAGGGACTTTATCATCTATCTCAAAGAAACCCAAAATTTTTAATACTGCTGGAGCATCCTGTGTGCTCCTATTTATCATTTCCTTCTTTCCTTCAAGGCAAATTCCTATTCTGAATATTACCTTTAACTTTCCCTTAGATTTTATATATCTTTATTAATTCTGATATGTGTCTTCTTAAAGAGTATGTGGTCAAATTTTGTTTATTTGGATTTGTGCAAATGTTATGCTGTTTATAATCTGTGACTAGATTTTTATATTCTATATTGTAATTAGAAAGTCATCCATGTTGTTGCATGCAGATGGGGTTCAGTATTTAGTGTAGCATCTACTTATGACTGTTGCACAGTTTATTCATTCATACTATCATGGAAGCATATTTGGATTTTTTCTAGGTGTTTCTGTTTGTTTGTTTTTGCTATTATAAGCATGCTTGCTATTATGAACATGCTGCTATGAATATTCTTACTCATACTTCCATGTCACATATTAAACAGAGTTTCTAGGGCATAAACCTAGGAGTGGAATTACTGGGCTGTATCTTTACATTTACATTTTTAACTTATAATGCCAATTTTTTTCTCCCAAAATGGTTCTATCAATTTACTGCCATAGTGGTGTATGAGAATGTTTGCAGTTCCATATCTGTCTTTAGTTGTTAATTCCCAATTTTCATACTGGAGGGCATAAAGTGGTATCTCCTAGTTATTCTAATTTGCATTTCCTGGTAACTAATAGGGGTGAGCAGGTTTTCTTATGCATATCTACCATTTCTTGCTTCCTTGTCTGTGAAACTCTTGTTCCTTTCTTTTGCCTTCCATCTGCATTTTTCAAATTCCACAGCTAATTCTGAAGAGTACCCAAAGGTGAGCATAGTGGCCTTCCTCACTATCCTACTATGTCTTCATTTGTTCAGGTCCTCCTCACGTAAGCACATCTCATCTCTTAGCAGTACTCTTCTTGGAGTCTCTGAACACCCGATTTCCCACAATCAACCCATCTGGACAGGTTCTTCTTCCTGTACCCCACTTTGGATTGATCATCTAACTACCCTCCTCAAATGTTGTTGATTACTGTTGCTTGCAATAAAGTCTGAACTCTTTATGTGTCTCTTTAATGTATATCTATCTACAGCTTTCTAATATTGAATCCTTCTACTTTTCATTACATACCCTTTACTTCTATCAATCTTTACATCTTGCTAGTCTCAATGTGATCACCACACTTAATTCCTTCCATGCTTAGCCACCCATGAAGTCTACTATTTATCCCCTGTTCCCCTTAAAGCTGGAAGTAATCTCACTTTCCTTCTCTGTTTTCTAAACTATTGTAACAATTTGTAATTCCTTCTCTCTCTCATATTCTGCTTACCACTTTCTATTATAGTTGTTTTTTGCCAGAAAGTGAATCCGTGAAGATACAGCTGTTCATTTTCCCCATCGTCATCTCAGTGCCTTTTCACATAGTCGCTGATGATAATTTTTGTGAATGAATGAAATTGTGGAGTGAAAGTAGAACTCAAGTCTCAGGATTTAGTCTTTTTTTTTTTTGCTTTGTGTTAAATCAATCAACTGCTTAAGGCCAAGTACTGAGCATTGTGAGTCTTAGGTTCTTTTTTCTCAACTGGAGTATCTTTTACATGCTTGATGTGAAGATAAAAGGAGGCCACAGGCTTTTATAGTTGTTGTATAGGCAAACATTTAAAATTACATAATCAAATGTGTGCTTAAGGCCAAAGATACTTTGAAAAAAAATTTTAATGAAGGCAAATAGTTAATATTTTAGCATGAGTTTCCACAAGGAAAATAGTTTAAATTTGTTAGGAATCAAATCTGGTGAATAAAATTGTTAAGTGACTGGGCAACACTACTTATAAGAGTATTAAAGAATGTGAAAATATAAAGTAAGAACCCTGAATTTCTTATGTGACCTATAAATTGCCTCTAAAGTAATTTCTATATGAATGCTACAAAACACAGTTCTAAAAATAACGTCATTGAAAAACTTAGGTATTCTTCAATGAAACTACTTCATATACAACTCATACACCAATATATTATCTGGTGTGTGTAGTGTAAAATCACTTGTTTTGTTCAACAATCACATCCTACAGCAAGTCCACTTTGCTAGTATTGTATGTGACTGTTGCTGGTTCCTCAGGGCTCTGCGTTGCACTGGTGTACAAGGAAATAGGACAGACCAGCTTTCTGAACTCAGCTGAATCAGTTTCCTTACTGAGACCCAAGGTTAAGCTGGGTGATATCACTTGTTCCTTAAGTCCAGCTTAAATATTATAGTGAGTGAAGAATGTAGCTGTTTTCTGTCATGAAGTCCCCCAATATCATTTTGGGTCAGTAACAGACTTGGTTGGCTGATGACCTCAAAGAATTCCTTCCCTCCAATGCTTTTCTCCCTTGTATCTTTTCACATGGAGTTGAAAAGCCAGATGCTAGCATGTGACCCTGATCTGGCTAAGGAGACTTAAGAGGAATGCTGTTAAGGGCCTTTGAGAAAGATAATTTGCTTCCCAATGCAAGGTATAAGAATAAGAAGAGAGGTCAATGGCATTGTCCCCTCCTTTTCCTTCTTTCTTGGGATGTTGGTGAGATGATATTATATCTGGAGCTACAGCAGTTATCCTATGAATATAAGGATAAAAACGATCATAGTGAGGTGGTGGAACATAAGGATATAAAAAGGGTGGTTTGCGATGACCCTGTTGAGCTGCTGAATGAACCCTGTTACTGCCTACCTCCATGCATATATTTAAATAAACAATAAATGTCTTATTCTTTACTGTTTGTTGAATTTTCTATTATTTGAAGCTGAATGCTTCAAATTGACAAATACATGAGAATCACCCATTCACAAGTCTCTCTAAAGCAGGGGTTTGTAACAGGGTTCCATGAGCTTGAAGTAAAAGTCAAAAAAACGTTATTCTTGTGGGGACATGTTGGTGCAGCTATGATATATCTATTAAATAATACACAGTATAGTGCGGATTTTGTAAGGGGTCTGTGGAACGAAAAAGGTCAAGAACTCCTGCTTGTGCGAATATTCTCACTGTCCTGATTTTGTGATAATCAGAGTAGGCTAAACATTTGCTGTATTAGAAACCATGCATGTGTCCCCAGACCTAGTGTTTCTCCCTAGGTCTAGTTTTTAGAATGCTGGTGATAAACTAAGCCTGATTTGTTGTATGACCATCCTGTATAGGAAAAGACTGTAACTTTGGGTATCTTTGGTCAACCTTAAGAGATATAGCAGGGGGATGGATGTGGCTCAGGTGGTTGGTCATCCATCTCCCTTTTGGAGGGAAATGGGTTCGATCCCTGGGGACCTCTCGATAAAAAGAAAAAAAGAAAGATATAGAATGCTTGTGGGCCACTGGACCCGCGAGCAGGTGAGCCACCAGGCCCTGTGCATGGGTAAGGCACCAGGCCCCACGAGCGGGTGAGCCGCCAGGCCCCAGGTGAGCCACCAGTCACCGTGCATGGGTGAGCCACCAGGCCCCATGAGTGGGTGAGCTGCCAGGCCCCGGGTGAGCCACCAGGCCCTGGGTAATCTGCCAGGCCCCACTGGGTGAGCTGCCAGGCCCTGTGAGCCACGCAGCAAGATGATGATGTAACAGGAGAGTGACACAAGGGAGAGCCAAGGCGAGACTCACCAAAAAACTAGGAACTAAGGTGGCGCAGGCAGTAGGATGCCTTTCTCCTACCTTGGAGGTTCCGAGGATTGAATCCCAGTGAAGACAGGAGGAGAAGGATGAAAAGAGAGGGCAGGAAACATACACAGAGAGCTGCCCAGTGAATGGACACAGAAACAGCAAAAATGGGGGGGGGGGCATGTAAAAATGGATAAAAATAAATAAATAAATAAATCCTTAAAAAAATATATAGGGGAGGAAGATACAGAGTATAGTTAGTAGTTATACTTTGACAATGCTCTTTCATGATTTGTTAACAGATGTTTCACAACAATGAGGGGTGTTTGTCAGGGGGTGATGTGTGGGAGCCCTGCATGATGTTATGTATGTTTGTTTTGTAAGTTCATGATATTTACTGAACACTTATAGTTTATATATGTTCATGTATGAATGATATACTTCAATAAATTGTTTAAACAAATAAATTTAAAAAATAAAAATTTTAAAATCTTAAAAAAAAAAAGAACCCCTCCTCTTAAATCTTCTTGAAAACATTTATCTATCTCATCTGTCTATCATATCAACAAATTCTTGGTGAGTTTTATCTGTCCTGAAATGAGCTTCAAGAGACTGCCCTGTTTGGTTTTTTTTTTGCTTTTCTGAGATTTTATAACAACTTCTTGCTCTCTCTTTATATACTACATCCTTCTGGCACCAGTTGTGAATATTTTTACCTTGATAGTGTTATCATCTCTATATCAATCTGACTAAATGTTCAAATGTTGTTATATTTGACATATGGACTGCCATAAGATATTCTGTAGTCATCTCCATGGTAGACTTATCTGGATTACTGAGGAATCCTTTAGGGAGTCTTAACAAATTTCATTTACAGGACAGCTTTACTTCCCAAAGTCCATATTTTCTTGAAACTCATGGAACTTCTTAATTTGGAAAAGTTGCTTTGTGGAACCTAGGCATACTCATAAACCTCTGGATGCTTCTTTGCAAAATTACTTTAGGTAGTTTAAATTGTTAATTTCATTTCCATGCTTGCTAAACACTTGATTGAGTTTTAAGAAATCCCTGAACTTGTACCAAAGATATCCAAAAAACATGGGAATCTTTTTTCTAGAGCAGGAGTTAGCAAACGTTGTGTATAGGGCCAGATGTTAAATATTTTAGGCTTTTGGGCCACATATGGTCTCTACTGTGTTTTTTTTTTCCTTGAAAAATGGAAAAGCCATTCTTAGCTCATGGGTCATACATAAACAGGGCATGGATTGGATTTGGTCCATGGGCAGTAGTTTGCTGACACCTATTCTCAAAGGTTATTCTGGAATGTAGGATTAAGAAGCAGCTTCCACCACTATAAAACTAGAAGTAAAACAGAGGAGAGTATTTCACATAAAAGTTAGGAGGCACTGAGACAGAAGAGAAGAAAATACTCCAGCATTCCAGCATTTATATGTAGCACCTCCACACCCCTGCTAACAGATACTAAGTAAAAATAACAATGAAATAACAGTTGGAAAAAGCTGCAAAAGAAGGATTCTCTCTTCAGGGAAGAGCAAACGGATGACCCAAAGCAAAGGGAGACAGTAAAGCCAAGTGGGAACCAGCCATTGAGGAGGAAAATCTCTGGAAAATTACGCCCCCTCCCCCTGCCCACCGCCACACACACACAAAGCACAAGGTATCACTAGAGGGATATGAAGTCTTTGGGGCACTGAGTGTAATCATAGCAACCACAAACTTCAAACACAGCCCAACATCTGACTAGATTAACGTAAATCTCAACACTAAAGACCTAGCAGCACAATAGATATGCTTATTTTCAAGCATTCAAAAATTATTTACCTCAGTGTCTACTGTCAAATACAACTTTCAGGTTTTCAACAAAAAAGTATGAGGCTTACAGAAAGGCAAGAAAAAATACTGTCTGAAGAGACAAAACAATTATGTGAACCAGACTTAGATATGACATAGATATTAAAATTATCAGACAGAGAATTTAAAATGACTATAATTAATATGCTAAAGGCTCTATTGAGAAAGATAACATGCAAGATCAGATAGATAATTTCTGCTGAGAGATGGGAAATATAAGAAAGAATCAAGAGAAATGTTAAGAAGCAAGAAACACAGTAACAGAGACAAAGAATGCTTTCAACTGACATTTTTTTCCTGTAGGTACTGGGGATTGAACCCAGGACCCCTTACAGGGGAAGCAGTTGCTCAACCACTTGAACTACATCTGCTCCCCTCAACTGACTCTTTGGTAGACTTGACAGAGAGGACGACAGAATCATTGAATTTGAAGATAGGTAAATAGAAGTTACCCAAACAGAAACTCAAAGAGAAAAGAGAGCAGGAAACAAAAACAGAAACAGCAGCTCAATCAAGAGCTATGGGACAATATTAAACAATCTAAGATATATATATATAACTGGAATTCCAGAAGGAGTGAAGAGAAAACTGGGCAGAAAAATATTTGAAGGAATAATGGCGGAGAGTTTTCCAAAATTCTTAACAGCTACCAAACCCCAGATCCAAGAAGCTGAGAAAACATTATACTAGAGAAATTACAAAAACACTCCTAGGCAAATAGATTAAAAAATGCTGAAAATCCAAGACTAAAAGAAAATCTTTAAGGTAGCTAGAGAAAAAAGACATTTCCTGTAGAGGGACTAGATTAAGAATTAGCGAAGACTTCTTTTCATAACTATGCAAGGAAGAATACAATGTTCTTTAAAGTGCAGAGAAAAAAATACCTGTCTACCCAAAATTCTGTGCCTAGGAAAACATTTCAAAAGTGAAAGAGAAATAAAGACCTCCTCAGACCCAAAAACAAAAAATAAAAACAAAAACCTTGAGGGAATTAATTGCCAACTTATCAATTTGACAATGAGTCAAAGGAACTTTTTTGGGGGCAGAAATTTATAGGTAAGAAACTTGCATTTACAAAAAGAAATGAGGATCATAAGTAATGGAATAAATGAAGGTGAAATTAGTTCCTTTTATCCTTATTTTTAATTGCTCTAAAAGGCAGCTATTTAAAATAAAAATTGTAAAAATGTATTATGTATTTGTAGCATATGTAGTAGTGAAATATATGACAAAATGACACAAGGGTTGGGAGTGAGGTATTAGAAATACTTTGTTAAAAGGTCCTTTTACTACACATGACGTGATGAAATATTATTTGAAGGTAGATTCTGATTGTTTATTTATTTACTTTTTATCCATTTTAACAGGCCTCCCTCCCCCCCATTTTTGCATCCATTCATTGGGCAATTCTCTGTGTCTGTTTCCTGCCCTCTTCTCTCATTCTTCTCCTCCTGTCTTCACCAGGATTCGATCCTTAGAACCTCTGATATGAGAGAGAGGTGTCCTACCACCTGCGCCACCTCAGTTCCTGGTTTCTCAGTGTGTCTCTTCTTGGCTCTCCCTTGTGCCACTCTCCTGTTACGCCATCATCTTGCTGTGTGGTTAGACGGGGTCAGGGCAGTTCACCCGCACACCTTCTGTATTTTTCTTTTTATTTTACTGGGAGGTCCCGGGGATTGAACCCAGGTCCCTCTGTATGGGAAACGATCCCCAACCATTTGAGCCACATTGCCCACCCCCCCCCAATGATTTTTCTTAAAGAATATTGTAAACCCTAGGACAATCACTTTAAAAAGCAAAGAATAGTTATAATTATTAAGTCAATACAGGAGGTAAAAAGAACTCAATTAAATTCAGAGAAGGCAGAAAAAGAAAAAAATTAAATGGAAAACAGCTAGTAAGATGGTATAAATTCAATCATATCAATGATCGCTTTAAATGTGAATGGTCTAAACACACAAGTTAAATGACAGAGATTTTCAGATTAGATAAAATAGGAAAACCCTCCTATATGCAATCTAAAGAAAAACCACTTTAAACATAAAGACTTTTATATAAGTTAAAACTAAGAGGATGTAGAAAGATATACTATGTAAATGCTACTCAAAACAATTCTGGAGTAACTATATAAAAAGACTTCAGAACAAGGAATGTTGTCCAGGATAAAGAGGGACATTATATAATAATAGAGGAGTCAATCCCCTAAGAAGATACAGCAATCTTAAATGTGTATCCAGTTAACAATACAACTTCAAAATACATGAGGCAAAAACTGATATAGCTGAAAAGAGAAATAGACAAATCCACAATTATAGTTGGAGAATTCAACACTTCTTTTTCATTGATTGGTAGATCAAGAATTCCTTTTGTGAGACACAAAAGTGACAAGATGTAGGTCTGTAGACCATCTTCTTGAGATATAATTCCAGGATGTGTTTGTAAGTGGTTTTACTTATGAAATCTCTTGACTCCTACTGGTAAATGTAGGGTTGAAAGAAATAATTAGAAATGTCTAAGAAGAGTCTTAAAAGGATTTTAAGATAGAAGGAGAAACTTAAGTGTTTGAGAGCACATGGGAACCCAATTAATATTCCTGTTGCAGGATGAAATTTAGAGAAGATAAGATCTGCAGGATAAACAGCTGCTCTCTGTAAACTTGGATAAGGACTGAATAGCTTATGGCTGGAGATAAGAAAAGAAAAACAATAACAACATATGATTTGCCTGGGAAGAAATGTGTTTAGTTGGCATCTAGATGACTTGGTCAAGAGAGATTGAAACTAAATGTGGAACTGAAGGGAGAATTTTGTCCAGATAAGTATATGAATCTGTTTTTTTATATATTGGACACAGAAAAGGAAGAGAAGACTAAGAGTTCTGTTGGTACTCAGGGAGTCATGGGACAAAACAAGTAGGAACTGGGCCAGAAATACTAGCACTACCTCAGATACCAATCTGCAGGCCATAGGAAATAGGCAAAGAGCACTTAAGGTTATAACTTGGGGAAGCTGTATCTATTACCTGGACTTGAAGCATATCTTGCATGCATGAGAGCCATTTGTTATGAGAGACATTTGTTACATTGTGCACTGCGATTTTGAGGAATCATTTGTTACTGATACATAATGTAGCCTGTCCTTACAATGATATACATCATTATGAAAACTTATAGATTTGTGGCAATATGTAATATGTAATATAGGAGTGTTTTTCAACCAGATTTTAACTCTAAAAATATTTTTTCAAATACAATCTTACAACTCCAATATAGAAAGATAAATGTGCAATTGCTTTGTTAGAAGCCGAAGCTGGAATGACTCCCTCTAACCAGCCTTTCCACTCCTCCCTTTACCAGACTTTGAGGTCTCTGAGGTCCTTGGGCCCATTTGTAGAACACCTGGGGCTTAACAAACCGTGCTTTAAAAGCCACAGGTTACAATTTAGATTATAGTTTAATAAAAGGAAGTACTTTCTGTCAGTCAGAAAAAGTCCAAAGATGGAATGGGATATGAAAGTAGTGAGCTGTCCTCATGGAAATGTTAAAGCATTAATTGGTGATAGTAGGCAGGTATGTGGCACAGACATTCTGTCATTGGCTAGGGATTTCTAGCCTGTGAGGTATTGATCCCTTAAGCCTTTTCCAATGGATGACCTCTTGTGTCAATCTTCACATACATCTATGCCTCTTGTTCCTCATTGACTTTACCACTTCTTTACGTTACATTAAAAATCCATCTACCAATCTATATCCAGTAGTGTTTTGGACCCAGCCTGTACGAGCACAACAGGGCCAATTAAACAATTTTTAGGGATTTTTTAAAAAGCCAGTTGCTAAGCCAGTTATTATTGAGAATTAAATGATAAAAACCAAGGGAAACAAAACTCATCACTTCCTAATTATTTTACCATAATTTACTATTATTTATTCTCTTTAGGTTATTTACATCTATTGTATTTTTTCTATGTGGAAATAGAAGTATAAGGACCACTGAACATCTCTTCCCAACTCTGCATTTAGTGATGCCACTTTGGTAACTTGAAATCAGCCATGGTGGGAGAATTTACACCATGGAAATCATCAAATGCTACGAATCAGAGCCTTTTCCCCTGGAGAGCTGCTTGTTAAACACTTACCAGCACAGTGCTGTATCCACTTCTCTCTCTCTGCCTCTAGAATTTAAGATCCATGAGGATACAAGCTTTGTTATGTTCGCTTTCATTGGTACTCAATAAATATTTATTTATTTAATGAATTAATGACTAAGAACAGGGCCAGCAGGAATTTAAAAAGGAACAAGATGAGGGAAACCAGCGGAGCATGAGTAGATATGTTTGATGAGGTTGAAGTTGCTCTCTTTTTTTAGTGTGCCTGCCTTGGTTGTTTTACAGGGGCAGTACTCAGGAACTGAGTAATACCGCTTAGCTTGCATACGGGAATTATACTGGAATTATCTTTCCCAGTTCTCCAAAGAGAGCTTCCCAAAGGAAGCTCTGAGGCCTTCATAAGTTCCTAAAGAAAATTTGACATTCTTTCCTTCCCTCGTGGTGTTTGACGCAAGTGCAATTGCAGACAGGAGTGCTGATTTAAGAGGCAAAGGGCTAATATCTTAACTCAGAAAAACCTTCATTGCCAAAATGTGATCTCAGCAAACCTAAAGAAGATAAGGCTGTCAAGTGGACTGCCTGTTAGTCAGAAGAAGCCAGACCCAAATAGGTGACCCTGAGGGGTGACTGAGCAAGAGAAAGTGAAGGGATATCACACCCACCGTCTCAGAGAAGTTTCTCTGAAAAGTTCCCAACACTGAAATCTGTTATCTTAATGAAGTCACTAGAGGCACATGTCTTTTCACCATTTGACCACATTTAAAAAAATGTACTTAATGTCAAACAGTTGTCCACTTAAAATGTTAAAATGATTTTTGTTATGCATATTTTACCGCAATTAAAAATAAAGAAATACATTACTAAAAAATAATGTTTCCTGAGGACGTTTGCCTTGCTTTAGATCAGGGTTCATAAGCTAGCAACCTGTTGGCAGTGTCTGGGCTGCAGACATGTTGGGTTTGGCTCATATGGGAGTTCAAAAAATTGAAATGGTTTCCAACAATTAAAAATCAGGATATTTCCCCTCAAAATCTGGATTTCTGACTTCTATTGAAAATTCAGTATATCCAGTAACATGGGACCTGTATTACCAACAAGAGAAAAATTCACTTGAGCTAAGTAGTGGTTTCTCTTTAGATGAGTAATATGTGCTCCAGCTCACCACTGTCCCCATCATGTCCTAACTCCTATATCTGGGTCATTGTCCTTCTTACTCTGTTGGGTTATTTGCCTGGTCCTTGTCTTCCTTTGATTTTGCTTGATAGCCATAGTCCCCATGTAGTCTTGATTGTATTTGACAGCTGGGTAGCCAGGGAATATATTCTGTTGTTTGGTAACCAGGAACCCTTCTACCAGCCAGATAACTGCCCTGGGTTGTCTTATTCTCAGGTGTAAGTGTTTGGATCAAGCAATACTAAGGCTTATTGCTATAGTATTCTGTGCTTACACTGAATAACCTAAGCACTTAATTCCCTTATAGCTTTTATTTCCGCCTCTTTTATAGCTCTATTTCTATAGTTCTCTCTATCTCTGTCTCTATCTCTATCTCTATCATGAAATATAAAAATTATCATTTTCTGTCTGTTTTAGACAAGGGTGCTTAAAGGGCTGTCTGTGATAGAGAGGAAGAGTGTAGGACTTGATGGAGGAAAGGAGCGTGCTTGAACATCCATTCTTTGTTCTTCCTTCTTATGAGAGGCTTTTTGCATTGTTTAAAGTCTTCCTGGGGCTTGAAGTTCTCTTCTAGCAGTGAAACATGCTGATTCTAAAAGAGGATTCCAGAAGTCATAGAATTCTTCCTTTTTTTACTGCAGTCTGACTTTCTGAGTATAATCTGCACAGAATATTGAGATCAATTGTTGAAAATGTTCATTGTATACTTTCCAGTACCATTTCTTTGTCATTAAGCTACCATGGTGATAGATATCCTAGATATACATATATAAATAATTTTTCTTTTTCTTTATGTATTGGATTAAATGCCGTTTACATGTAAGACAAAGTGCTTATCATATATAAATGGATAGCTTCTGGCCATTAAGCCTTGAACCTCGTTTAAAGGGGTAGAGATGCTATTTCTAATATACCAGCTGCTGCAGTAACCTGAGGAACAGAGTACAAATTAAAAGCTGATGGAGGGGACCGGCTCGATAGCCCAGTGGATAGGGCGCCTGCATACCACGTGGGAGGCCCCGGGTTCAGTTCCCGGGGACCTCTCCTAGCGGGCAGACCGCCTTGAGAATGGCAAGCCGCCATGGGCGGGCCAGAGCTGCCGTGGGCAGGGCAAAAAACTGCCACGGACAGGGCAAAAGCCGCCACGGGCAGGGCAGGTCGCCTGCAAATGGAGCGCAGCCAGCCACCCGTGAACTGAAAGCCGGCCGTGAACGGAAGCAGAAGCCGCCCACAAGCGGGGAAAGCCGCACCTGCGCAGTGACCCAGTCTCGGCGCGTCGCCGCAGCAGGGGGGAAGGGGAGATATGTAATAAAATAAATAAATCTTTAAAAAAAAAAAAAAGCTGATGGGGCCTGGCTAGATAGCTCAGTGGATAAAGAGCGCGCTGGGGTACCACATGGGAGGCCCCGGGTTCAGTTCCGGGGACCTCTCCGAGCAGGCAGACGGCCTTGAGAAAGGCAAGCCGCCGTGGGCAGGGCAGAGCCACCGGGGGCAAGGCAAAAAGCCACCACA